>CAWUFW010021024.1:0-132980 GCA_963921515.1 Calotriton arnoldi
ATGTCTGCCCTACAGAGGAGCAATAGGTCCATGGAGTCCTCCCTGATGGCAGTAGTGTCCCTCCTCCAACAGTCCCTCGCCCCTCCTACCTCTGCCCCATCCACACTTCCTGGCACCCTACCTGTCCCAAGACCTGGCATCCCCAGCTGAACATTGCCAAAAGTCCTCACACAGATTAGGAAAAGCCAATTGTCAGTCTGATGGTCAACCATGGAACAGATACCCCTCCTGCCCTTGCACCCATCTGTCTGGTGCCTGTCTGATGGTAATACCCCAGTGTGGACACATGCACCACCTACACAGTTGTTGGACATTGCTGAGAACACGGTGAAGTATGTGAACATGCCCACGTCACATCTCTTGCCACTGAGTCAGTGCAGGTGTCTGGATAAATGGACGGGCAGAGTCTAAATAGAAATGCATGAGATGCATACCAGCACCAGACACCATGAAGCACCCATGTCCGGATAGTCAATGCCACAATGGGGTGCATGTTGCACATGTCACTCCCCTGCAGGATCACTCTTAGGAAGTTGAAAGCCATGACACAGGCATGCCTGCAAAGTCATACTTCACTGTCTCCAGTCACATGGCCATGGCAGCCAGCCAACAACAGTCTGCACTGTGTCACAATCCTAGGACATGGGGAAGGCAAGTAATGTAACTGACAAGTGCACATGTCCACCCCCACTAACCACATCATCTGAACCCGTATTTGTCCACTGCACACCAATTGGACAAATGGGAGACATGAAACACAACTCTCTGAACCAGAGCACCTCAGTGTGCTGTGAATGATGAACATCTGCCTGAAAGTCACAGTTGCATACACCTGTCTGCACAGTCAAGTGATCAAACACCTATAAGTCACAGAAATCTTGTCTCACATGGTCCAATAGCAGATGGCACGCTGACCCCTAACTGATAAACATCACAGGAGTCCCGTCAACGTAGTCACAGCACAACGACACAGAGGCAGACACCTGAGGGAACATTTCACTGAGCACAACATGTCAGCTGATACACGGGAGTGGGAGTACAGAGTGTATTGTATGTCCTGTAGTAGGCCTGACTGTCCGGCTCCACCTGCAAGAGGGATGAGCCCTGGTCAGTAGGCAGGTGGCTAAGCATGTGTGACACACTTGACATACATACTCCTGAGGCCCAAACATTGTACCCACCCGCAGCATGGGGGTGTGCCAAATACCTCAGGGACATGTGGTGATTCTGATCTGCAAGTGGACCACATATCAAAGTTACACCCAGACTACATTGCACGACTCAGGCATTGTGTGAGCAATTGACCCACCCATGAAGGCCAACACAATGTCACGGGAACAAAAGGTGTCACCCACCTTGACCAAAGCAAAATGCAAGGACCCTGTACCCGAGTGACACAATTATCCTGAGCGTAAGGAGCACACCTGCATATCAGATGAGGAGTGGGCATGTCACAATAGAGGGACATGGGTACTGGACAACAAGACTGATGTACTGGGGAAGTTTAACCAGGCCAGAGGAGGGCACATAGCATGTTAGACAGAGTTCACAGTGCAGTCTTTTACTCACCCCTCCTTGCTGCTGTCTGGCCTTCAGCTGCCCATCCAGGTCCGGGAAGACCACCGCCAGGATCCGGAGCATGTGGGGGTCAGGGTCCGGTGTCCGCCCCTCCTGCGAGGTGGCGACAGCTTCAGCTGGACCCTTGCGATCCTCCGGGTCCAGCCACAAAGGTCCTGCCACCTCTTCTGGCAGTTGCGGATCCGGCGCTTGTAGACCCCCACAGATCTTACTGCCCGGACGATGGCCAGCCAGATCTCCTGCTTCTGGTGGGCATCAACCTGTGAGGATGACAAAGTGAAAAGGCCATTACTACACATGCAACATATCCGTGCATCACACAGTTGTAAATACATGTCTCAATCACAGGGGCATATGATGAACACAGGCAGTGCAACGAGGGCTATGGACAGTTTGCCAGCAGTTACTACATGGTATCATTGCATGGGAAGTAAACCTTGTTGGAATGCACTGTTACTGCACTGTACCTGTTCAGTGCATGTGACTACACACTTTGGGGGTGCGAACTACTCAGTGAGCATGCTAGCCAGTGGTGTGCACACTGTAAATCCTTCTAGTCAGACAACATGCACAATTAGTAAGGCAGTGGACAGCACACTCACCTGCTCCCCTGGTGTCCCATACAGCTTGCTGTACTGTGGAAGGAGGTTGTCCACCAGGGCCTGGTTCTCCTCATGGGTGAAGGCTGGGGCTCTCTCCACAGTACGTGCCATTGCAGTAGCCAGAGGATGCAGGGACAGCAGCAGTGTAGTGGCAGATGTCGTCCTGGAGCATGTAGTGCAGGCAAGTGAGCCCTCGGGAACAGCCAGCATTATATGTATGCTGCAGAGGCAGATACTGTCCCATGTGTCCAAAGTGATAGGTCCAAGTCGTTTGCATCTTCTGAATCTGACCAATTCATGGAATTGCAGCACCAATACACGCCCACAGCATCCTTCAAAAATTCAACTTCATGACACCCATGAATTTGCAACATTGTTGTGGCTGGCCAACTGAATTCACTGCATCAGACTCGTTGAAGCTTCGAAAACGTGTCTGTTGCCATGCCAGGCCCCAGCCAATGCGTGCGCACCGATCGGTCCATTGCTGTACAACGCGTACCCGGGATACAACGCGTACCCGCTCACATCCAATGCAATGGGCCGTGCGGGCACACCGATCGGTCCATTGCTCTACAACGCGTACCCGCTCACATCCAATGCAATGGGCCGTGCGGGCACACTGATCGGTCCATTGCTCTACAACGCGTACCCGCTCACATCCAATGCAATGGGCCGTGCTGGCACACCGATCAGTCCATTGCTCTACAACGCGTACCCGCTCACATCCAATGCAATGGGCCGTGCGGGCACACCGATCGGTCCATTGCTGTACAACGCGTACCCGGGATACAACGCATACCCGCTCACATCCAATGCAATGGGCCGTGCGGGCACACCGATCGGTCCATTGCTGTACAACGCATACCCGGGATACAACGCGTACCCGCTCACATCCAATGCAATGGGCCGTGTGGGCACACCGATCGGTCCATTGCTCTACAACGCGTACCCGGGATACAACGCGTACCCGCTCACATCCAATGCAATGGGCCGTGCGGGCACACCGATTTGTCCATTGCTCTACAACGCGTACCCGCTCACATCCAATGCAATGGGCCGTGCGGGCACACCGATCGGTCCATTGCTGTACAACGCGTACCCGGGATATAACGCGTACCCGCTCACATCCAATGCAATGGGCCATGCGGGCACACCGATCGGTCCATTGCTGTACAACGCGTACCCGGGATACAACGCGTACCCGCTCACATCCAATGCAATGGGCCGTGCGGGCACACTGATCGGTCCATTGCTGTACAACGCGTACCCGGGATACAACGCGTACCCGCTCACATCCGATGCAATGGGCCGTGCGGGCACACCGATCGGTCCATTGCTCTACAACGCGTACCCGCTCACATCCAATGCAATGGGCCGTGTGGGCACACCGATCGGTCCATTGCTCTACAACGCGTACCCACTCACATCCAATGCAATGGGCCGTGTGGGCACACCGATCGGTCCATTGCTCTACAACGCGTACCCGCTCACATCCAATGCAATGGGCCGTGCGGGCACACCGATCGGTCCATTGCTGTACAACGCGTACCCGGGATACAACGCGTACCCGCTCACATCCAATGCAATGGGCCGTGGGGGCACACCGATCGGTCCATTGCTGTACAACGCGTACCCGGGATACACTGCGTACCCGCTCACATCCAATGCAATGGGCCGTGTGGGCACACCGATCGGTCCATTGCTCTACAACGCATACCCGGGATACAACGCGTACCCGCTCACATCCAATGCAATCGGCCGTGCGGGCACACCGATCGGTCCATTGCTCTACAACGCGTCCCTGGACAGGTCACACGCATATGTCACCATGCTGGTCACTGGTGAACCTATGCCAGCCACATATACTTTACAGGGACTCAGGGGCACACCTACAACACCACACCCAGTCCACACTGTATCTAAGGCATGTGTGGCAGCATAACCTTATCTGTGTATGTGGGTGAACATGTGGTTTTTGGGGTGGCACTTGGGGGCAGACACACCCAGGCTGTGCACGTGTTCATGGGGACAGGGTCCTTTGTGTGTTGTGCACCTGACCACTGTGGTGTGCAACTTTTCATTTTGGAGCATGTGTCATGGTCACATTTCCAGGTTGTGTATGTGTATGACATGTCACATACCCCCAGGCTCACATGTGGGAAGGCATGTACGTCACAGGGTGGCCCATTGCCACAATAGTGATGTCCCTCCGCAGTCTGTGTGCATGTTGTGTTTCACATGTCTCTGACTCCATGTGCACAATGGGAGACAGTCTCCACATCCACGTGGTTTGTGCATGAACTTTGATGTTGTGTGTGTGTGTCACAGACGTCCATGTCTGTCCTGCAGAGGCTTCAGGGGCCACTACCTGTGGGTGTCATGTTTGTTTTTCTGACGTGTACATGATATGCCATGTCATGCCAGTGTCCATGTGGCAAGACAGGGTCCCTGGGAATCTACCTGTCAATGAGCTGTGATGCCTGTGGAGCATCTGTCCAGACATGTCACTGTGGTATATGTGTGGAACGTGAGAGCAGTAAATGGGTACTGTGACACAGCCTAATGGTTTCCCATAGCACACCCTGGAACCTGTTGTCAACACTTGTTGAACAGAGATGTTAGATGATGTCTATGTAGGTGCCATATATGTCCAAACAGAACGACACACACATCAAGTACTTGTGTTTGTTAATGATGTATCATGTGAAATTGAGTATGGTGAACGGCACATAGGTGGGGTGACTGACAATCTTGCTTTCTTCACCTATGCACTGCAGGGCTCCTGCTGTCCATCAACCATTCCCAGACCTGGCAACGATGGTGGAACGTGACAGCATCCGACGGTACCGCTTCACCAGGCAGCTGATTGAGGATTTGGCAGTGCGGTTGGACCCAAATTTGCAGCCTGGCCGTCCATATCCTACAGCGCTGACCCCCAAGGTGAAGGTGATGGCAGCCCTACACTTCTTTGCCACCGGTACCTTTCAACACACTGTGGCGACTGCCGGTGGGATGTCACAGACTATGTTCAGCCGTGTGCTACGCGATGTTTTGGGGGCAATGTTGAGATACCTGAACCAGTACATCTATTTCCCAACACGTCAACGACTCACTGACGTCAAGAGTGACTTCTATGCCCTGGGGAGGATGCCACATGTAATTGGCTCCATTGATGGGACACATGTGGCTTTGATACCATCACAGGCACATGAGCAGGCATACCGGAACCGTAAACATTACCATTCGATCAATGCTCTGGTGGTATGTCTTGCAGATATGACCATCACACATGTGTGTGCCCGGTTCGGCACACGATGCCTACGTGATGAGGATTAGTCGCATCCCGAGGATGATGTCACAGATGCCGAACCAGCGTGCCTGGCTTGTTGGTGTGTACTGACTTTGTACCATTGTGTGTGTTCTGCTACGTTGTTTTCCGCACACATTTTCAAATCGGCTAATGTGCAATTGTCTGTCTGTAGGTGACTCGGGATACCCCAACATGCCGTGGTTGCTGACACCCCTCAGGAACCCTGTGACACCAGCCCAGATGCGCTACAATGAGGCACATGGTCGGACGAGGAGGGTGATTGAGCGGACCTTTGGTCTCCTGAAGAGCCGCTTCCGCTGCCTGGACAAGACAGGAGGGGCCCTCCCATATGCCCCAGCAAAGGTGTGCAAGATTGTCATCGTCTGCTGCATGCTACACAACCTGGCAGTGCGGAAGGAGTTGCCTCTCATCCTGGATGACGATGACCAACGTCCGCCACCTGTGGAAGTTCCTGGCCTGGGTCACGATGCCAGTGAAGATGATGATGATGATGATGATGATGATGGTGATGTCCACACACAGCTCATCACCAACTTCTTCAGCTGAATGTGAGTCTCCAGAGGGTTGTAATGTCAATGATTTGAGTTTGCATGATATGTGTGTGTGGTGCTCTGGTGCTGTTTGAGTGTGGCCATGTGCTACTTGACTGGATGCGTGCAGCGATGTGTCCTTGCAGGTGGTCTGTACTGCCCAACAGTGTTGACATGCTAACTTGGTTTTGTGTAGTTATCTCGTGACATGTATTAGACATGAGTATTGCCGTTCTGTGCTGTTCTACAGTGGTTTTGACTGTGTGTCATGTCTGTCCTTCACAGGGTGCTGCCGGAGTTGTTTGATCAACTTGGATCCCACGAATCCATGATTCAACTTCCAAGGTGGAAGCAGTCGTTTCCCTACAGGTGATGTGCCACACACCCCTGGACTTTCTATCTTCTGCACTTTTTGACTTTGGGGCCACAGCCAGGTTGGATTAGCTAGCATTTGTAGTGGAAACAACATGTTGCAAATGTGTAATAAACCTGTGCTTCACTTTGGGATGTGCGTTGTCTGTAGTCACACATCTGACTGACATTTGCTTACTGCACCTGTAGTCTAGTTGACACAGACTGTGAATAGGTGGCGTGTCTGTGCATTCCACTGTATTTAGTTGCAACATCAGTATAGGTGATGCGTCTGATGGCCCTGGTGTGTATGTGTTGCTTGGCCCTAGTGGTGTGTCTCCCTCATATGTGTCACGTCGCCATGACTGACATGACGGTGTTGGACTTGCTGTAGCAGTTAGCATGCACAGTGTCATTTTTCTGATCACCATCTCCATGACAGAGAGCACGTTGGAATCACAACAGAGGCAGATATGGTGTTTTGGTGAGTTTATTTACATACAGGTGTGAGGATGGTGCACAGGATGGTGGGTGCTGTACATAGAAATTGGAATCCAAAGTTCCCATGTGATTCGGAAGTCTTGGTAGCTGAAATGTCCAGAGTAAAGACCACAGTCATCTGATAAATTTGGCCAACTATAGCTCCCCATGTCATGTGGGAGAGTTGGGTTGGCTTCGACAGGGCGTGCAGTTTGCACACAGAGGAAAAGTTCCAGAACAGGTGTTGGCTTCCTGGGGGATGTAGATGGCCATCGGCCTCTCAGTTTGGCCACCTCGGACGGCCCCTCTTCTTGGGGGGACCCTCAGGTGCAGGCTGCGGCGGTGCAGGGGACTCTCTGCCAGAGTCCTCCTCCCTCCCTGTGGCATTTGCAGTTGTTTCAGCAGCAGATGTTGTGGGCACACAGGGAGGTGAGGCCATGTTGGTGCTGATCTGGCGGAGGCATGTCAGTATGTCCCTATGCACCGCTGTCAGTTGTTCCAATGTGTCCCACTTGGACTCCATGCCAGACATGTGTGTCTCGACATGTGACATGTGTGTCTCGACATGTGACATGTGTGCCTCGACACGGGACATGTGGGAGTCCAAGCGGGCATGATGGGCAGCCTGCTGCTGTTGTATGTCCTTGAGGATCCCCACTACCTGGCTGACCTCTCCGGTGCTAGTCTGGTACGCATCCGCGATGCGTGCCAATTGTGGGTCATCATGCAGTCCAGACCCCTTTGCAAAGAGCGACCTATGTCTACCACCCCTCCCACCACCCCTGGCGACACGTGCAGGACCTGCGGTGGCACGCACAGGTGACCGTGGGCCCACTTGGGTGTTGTTCCTGGGCTCGTTGTCACCAGCTCCAGTTTGGGTCTGGGTCCCTGTGCTGTTCTCATCTGTGGTCCTTGGTCTGTCCGTGTTGGCAGGGGTGGCCTGTGTGTTGGCAGTTGTTGGAGGGGTGGGTGCAGGGGGTGCAGATGTTGGTCCTGCTGGTGCTGCATGATGACTCACACTGGAGGGTCCAGCTGGTTCTTCGCCATCCGAGGAGTGCAGAGGCTGATCCACACCAGTGAGCTCAGTGTTCCCCGGAGCCTGGGACAGGGACTCCTCCTCGTCTGCTGCTGTGTCCCCATCATCACCTGTTTTGGGGAGAGACACAGATTGTATGTTATGTTTCTACTGGCATCAATTGTTCAAACACCTGACAGTTGTGACTGTACCTCTGGATGTGGGCCTGGACATTGCATTCTCCTAAATTGTGACAGTCAGAGAGTGATATTGGTGTAGCACATTGTCCTGCCAACCTGTGGCATGTCAATGTGAATGTTGAGGTGTGTGCATGACCAGCATTGGTGGTATTTGCTTGCCATCCGGGCCTCCTTCTCCCCCAGCCCAGTTATCCCACCATGAAGCGTGCTTCCATTGCAGGGAGTGCAAGTTGTCTTTCAGGATGTCAGTCAGTGGTGTCCTGCTGTTGGTTGTTGCACAGTTCCCAGCAGGGCCTTGTGCTCCCCCAGCAGTACCCAGTGTCAGCCATCTTGTGAGTCCTTTTCCACTCCCTGTGATGTGAGCATGGTTCAGGGTGGTGTTGATGGGCCAATTGTGAGGCTGAGCAATATCTGTGACTACCACTCCCATCATGCTATTGCCTCCACCCCCTTCCCAGCATGCCCATCCTTCCTTCCTTTTGACTCTGCTTCCCTGTGGGGTGGGGTGCCTGTGCTGACAGGATGGCTGGGAGTGTTGTCCTGGCAGTTGTTTGGCTACAAGTCCCAAGAGTGTCCCTGTGCTTCACACAGCATAACCCAGGGTGGTGGTTCTTTGTGGGATCTTCAGTTAGGATGTGAGGCATTGCATTCTCCCAGGTGGGTTATGTGGAGTTAGTGTTGAGGGGGTGTGTGAGTGGAGGTGCTTGTAACTATGGTCAGTGCTGTGAGTCCTCCTTCCCACCCAGCCAGATATCCCACCATGGAACTTGCTTCCATTGCAGGGAGTGCAAGTTGTCTTTCAGGATGTCAGTCAGTGGTGTCCTGCTGTTGTTTGTTGCACAGTTCCGAGCAGGGCCTTGTGCTCCCCCCAGCAGTACCCAGTGTCAGCCATCTTGTGAGTCCTTTTCCACTCCCTGTGATGTGAGCATGGTTCAGGGTGGTGTTGATGGGCCAATTGTGAGGCTGACCAATATCTGCGACTACCACTCCCATCATGCTATTGCCTCCACCCCCTTCCCAGCATGCCCATCCTTCCTTCCTTTTGACTCTGCTTCCCTGTGGGGTGGGGTGCCTGTGCTGACAGGATGGCTGGGAGTGTTGTCCTGGCAGTTGTTTGGCTACAAGTCCCAAGAGTGTCCCTGTGCTTCACACAGCATAACCCAGGGTGGTGGTTCTTTGTGGGATCTTCAGTTAGGATGTGAGGCATTGCATTCTCCCAGGTGGGTTATGTGGAGTTAGTGTTGAGGGGGTGTGTGAGGGGAGGTGCTTGTAACTATGGTCAGTGCTGTGAGTCCTCCTTCCCACCCAGCCAGATATCCCACCATGGAACTTGCTTCCATTGCAGGGAGTGCAAGTTGTCTTTCAGGATGTCAGTCAGTGGTGTCCTGCTGTTGGTTGTTGCACAGTTCCCAGCAGGGCCTTGTGCTCCCCCAGCAGTACCCAGTGTCAGCCATCTTGTGAGTCCTTTTCCACTCCCTGTGATGTGAGCATGGTTCAGGGTGGTGTTGATGGGCCAATTGTGAGGCTGACCAATATCTGCGACTACCACTCCCATCATGCTATTGCCTCCACCCCCCTTCCCAGCATGCCCATCCTTCCTTCCTTTTGACTCTGCTTCCCTGTGGGGTGGGGTGCCTGTGCTGACAGGATGGTGATGGAGCAGGGAAAATAAAATAAAAAATTTAACCCCTAACAAATTTTATAATTAATTAAATAAAATGTTCGTTTAAATGTATTAATCAACACAGTATGTGTGGGAATGGTAATATGCCGATGTATGTGCTAAATAATCTATTAATGAATGTCCGTGTGTCTAATCATAACGTAAAAATAAAAGCGTACTAAATAAAAATAAATGCATGTTTGTGCTTCATAGAAATAAAATGTGTCGTTGCAAAAACAATAGTGATGGTAAGTAAGGAACAGCTTAAATTTTGCTTTCTGCTAGGTAACAACTAATTGGGGTACGTAGACGGGAGGGAAACGAAAGGGATATTTTTCTCTATTTTAATTATGTTTTGTTTGCCTCAAATTAGTGCTTCTAAAAGTATAACCGAGTGGCGATATAAAATGGCCGCCAGTGGGAAGATGTGCGCAGGCGCAAGGGGACACGTGGTACGGGATTAAATTGGAGAAATCCGGAACCTCGTGATGTCTCTGAGAGGCTAGGATGCAAGAAATGGTCAAGGCTGGTGTGACCTAATTGAACTGATAGTGTGCCATGATGATCAGCAGAAAGCCCGTGGGAAACAAGTCTAAGAAAAAGGACAATGACTGCGGAGTTCTCGAATGTGTCGAAAGAAGTTACAAATGAACTGATTGAATCGGATGGAAATGTTTAAGCGTATGGGAAAGGAAATGATCCAAGGACCCTTGAATCCAAGAGAACTTGATTAAAGAATGAATAAGCTGACATGCATGGACCAATGAAAGAAAAGCGTGATATTAATGTTGCAACAGTTAGTTAGCAAAGTTAGAATTAGGGTATAAGAGGGCCTACTCTTAGTGGGAGGGGTTCAATTGATGACAGTCGTGGTTGCAGTCACAGTCAGGAGAGGAGTTGAAGAGTCGTGTTGGTGGCTTCCAGTGCTGGGTGGTCCTGATCGATCCCTTACTGAGCGGGAGATGCTGAAAGACTGTTAGAGGAGACGGGTTGCAGGTAGCTGATGCTGATGAGCTGAAGTTGCTGTTGCTGTCTTAATTTTACAGTTGAGTATGAGAATCAGGCTATTTCTAATTCCTAACTTAGGTTAGAAATCATTAGGCTAAATTAGGAAGCTAGGCAGGTAACTAGGGTTTTGGCTTCATGACAAAATTTCCTTTCTGCAATAAATTGATGATGCTTAATAAAAATTGTGAATTTAAGAATGAATAATTGAATAAAGTATTAAAATTCTTTTCATGCTTTTAAATTTATATAAAATTTAAGATTCTTTAAACCCAAAATGACTCAGTGGTTATTTTCCTAAATGATTGTGACATAAGTAATTGGTTATTGTGATTCAGCTGGTCTTAATCACTATGAACTAATTTCTTAAATGAATGATTCATCGACAAACAATGAGCAGGAATATCTTAAGAAATAACTAAAAGAAAGGGACAAAATAAGGTAATAAGATATCCTGGCTCTTCCAGCGGTACATAAAATGGTGTTCTCCATTTAGTTCTCATGCTTCTCCTAGGAGTACAGAATTTCACAAAGGTGTAAAGGAAATCCAGGAGTGTGCGTGTGTGTTAGGCGATGTTTATGGGCCCCATCGTCATGTGGATATGAGAAATATAGTTTGCCCCTGGATGACCTATAAGTAACCTGGGAGGAGAATAGTTTTTATTGTACGCGCTGCATCAATGGCTGGGAGTGTTGTCCTGGCAGTTGTTTGGCTACAAGTCCCAAGAGTGTCCCTGTGCTTCACACAGCATAACCCAGGGTGGTGGTTCTTTGTGGGATCTTCAGTTAGGATGTGAGGCATTGCATTCTCCCAGGTGGGTTATGTGGAGTTAGTGTTGAGGGGGTGTGTGAGGGGAGGTGCTTGTAACTATGGTCAGTGCTGTGAGTCCTCCTTCCCACCCAGCCAGATATCCCACCATGGAACGTGCTTCCATTGCAGGGAGTGCAAGTTGTCTTTCAGGATGTCAGTCAGTGGTGTCCTGCTGTTGGTTGTTGCACAGTTCCCAGCAGGGCCTTGTGCTCCCCCAGCAGTACCCAGTGTCAGCCATCTTGTGAGTCCTTTTCCACTCCCTGTGATGTGAGCATGGTTCAGGATGGTGTTGATGGGCCAATTGTGAGGCTGACCAATATCTGTGACTACCACTCCCATCATGCTATTGCCTCCACCCCCTTCCCAGCATGCCCATCCTTCCTTCCTTTTGACTCTGCTTCCCTGTGGGGTGGGGTGCCTGTGCTGACAGGATGGCTGGGAGTGTTGTCCTGGCAGTTGTTTGGCTACAAGTCCCAAGAGTGTCCCTGTGCTTCACACAGCATAACCCAGGGTGGTGGTTCTTTGTGGGATCTTCAGTTAGGATGTGAGGCATTGCATTCTCCCAGGTGGGTTATGTGGAGTTAGTGTTGAGGGGGTGTGTGAGGGGAGGTGCTTGTAACTATGGTCAGTGCTGTGTGTCCTCCTTCCCACCCAGCCAGATATCCCACCATGGAACGTGCTTCCATTGCAGGGAGTGCAAGTTGTCTTTCAGGATGTCAGTCAGTGGTGTCCTGCTGTTGGTTGTTGCACAGTTCCCAGCAGGGCCTTGTGCTCCCCCAGCAGTACCCAGTGTCAGCCATCTTGTCAGTTGTTTTCCACTCCCTGTGATGTGAGCATGGTTCAGAGTGGTGTTGATGGGCCAATTGTGAGGCTGACCAATATCTGTGCCTACAACTCCCATCATGCTATTGCCTAAACCCCCTTCCCAGCATGCCCATACTTCCTTCCTTTTGAGTGGACTTCACTGTGTGTGAGTGTGACAGCAATGGCAAGATGGCTGACAGTGTGGTCCTGTTGTTTGTTGGTGCCCAGTTCCCAGCAGGGCCTTGTGCTCCCCCAGCAGTACCCAGTGTCAGCCATCTTGTCAGTTGTTTTCCACTCCCTGTGATGTGAGCATGGTTCAGAGTGGTGTTGATGGGCCAATTGTGAGGCTGACCAATATCTGTGCCTACAACTCCCATCATGCTATTGGCTACACTGACTTCACCAGCATACACCGAATTCCTTCCTTTCAGTGAGCTTCCCTGTGAGGTGGTGTTCTAGTGGTGGGTAAATATCTGGGAGTGTTTGTTGGTTCTATTTGTGCCACTGCCTTGCTGTATTTGTTGTTAGGTTTGTACATGTCATGACACAGTTACATATCACTATGAGATGGCAGGTATTGTGTTTGTCTGACTAGCATTCACATCTTGGGATGAATATCTTTTGGTTGCTGTGTATTTGCTAAGGGTGCATGGTTTGCCTATCCCCTTGACTGTGATGTGTGTGTGTTGTCACACCATATTGTGTATATTAGTTGTGTACTCACCAGGCTCTGGGATGTCTGTTAGTCCGTATACGCTCACTGGTGGTAGGATGGCCCGCACCTTCTCCTCCCAGGGCCTGAGGTATACTGGTTTTGCAGGAGGGCCACTGCCGGTGTGCTGGCTGAGGAGGTAGTCCTTTTGAGTAGGTCCCGGACCCTCCTGCGCACATCATACCACCTGTTCTGGATGTCTTCCTTTGTGCGCAAACATGGTGATTGTGCGTTCACCCTGTTGACAATCCTCGCCCACATCTTGGTTTTCTGCGACATGGGGGTCAGTTGTACCAATGTACCAAACAACTGTGGCTCTACCCTGAGGATCTCATCTACCATGACTTCCAATTCACTGTCTAGGAACTTATCATTCTTCTTTGGGGGCATGGTGATGGGTGGTGGTGGTGATTGATGTGTGTGTGTGTGTGCAAGTGGGGGGTGTGAGTGTAGGTTTAGCTGGGTGTGTGTGAGGGTGCTATTTGTACGTGTGTTAATGGTGTGTGGCTTGTGTGATGTATGAGCTGTGAGTGTGTCTGTGGTTGCTGTGTGATGGTGTTCTGTGCTGGCAGGTCAGTGGAATTTGCAAAGGATCATGGTAGGGATTTGTGGCCTTTATGTAGGTGGAGTTGGAGGTGTGTCCTTGTTCCATTTTTTTTCCCTCCCTGTATTTATTGGCTTTGTGGTTGCTTGTTTGGCCCATTTTTAAAAAAAAAATTCCTTGGTGTTTTTGGTGCATGTAGGAGTCGTTCTTGTGTCCGAGTAGGACGCTGCAGTTGTCTGGTGCGATCTTGTCCGACTCGTTCCCGCTGTGTGTCAGCTAGGTTTCATATGCGGCGTACGAGTCGGTAGCGGAGTATTGTGTTGCTTCGGCTGGGTTTTGTATGCGTGTCGGTCGTACGGCTTGTGCTCCGGGCGAGTCGGTCGTGTTTTGCACGCACAGCATTGTACTACGCGGGTCGGAGTTCATGGGTACGTTTCGTTCGGGTTCAATTCGGGTGCGTGTCGGTCGGTTCGTTTCGCGTGATTTCCCGGCCGGATGGCTTGTTTACGTCCGGCTCGGTCGGTCGTTTTGTATTCTGTCCGAGTCGGTCGGATTTCACATGCATTTCATCGTACTACCCGGGTCGTACGGCGCCGGTCCGAGTCGGTCGGACTAAATTCCCGTACTGAGTCGGTTGGTATTTTTTCCGGCCCAAATCGGAATCGGCCCCACAGACACGAGCAGCACAGACACACCCAAAAGAAAGGCAAGACGTGCACACAAGCATCCTCAGGGGACTGATACCACACACACAGGGGGTGGGGAACAGACACACACACAGGCATCCACAGTCACTCCGCAGTCCTCCAAATCCTCTCCCTCCAAGACCCCTTCCCTTGCCTCACCTGCAACCCCACCTACACAGCAGCTCTTCCTCTGTGACCTCGTCCTCTTCCGCTCCGATCCTGCTGATCCAGCATACTGGGGGAAGAGGAAGTCCACCCACACAGAGGGGAGTGCCCCTCGCCCCCGGACACCCTCCCCCAGGCGCAGGCAGACTAAGGACCCCATTCGGAAGTCCCCCCGGACCAGGAAGGGCAAGACCCCACCACCACCACGCAGCTCCACCACCCAGTCTCTCTCCTCCATCCCCCAGGCCACCACTCCACAGGTTCCACCGCCACACCCTGCCCCAGGTTCCCCCACACACCGATACCGCATCCCCAAACTGCTTAGGCCCTCCCGCCCTGCCACTTGCTCTTCCACCCCCAAACCAGATGCTCTGCCTGTTTGTGCCACTGGTGTGGAGTCCGGGTCCCCCCCTCTGTCCTGCCCACCTCATCTGCCCCCCCTTCCACTCCCTTGGAGTCATGCACTGCAGTGGAGTCCACAACCACCCCGTCTGACTCGGGCACTGCAGTGGGGACCCAGTCCACTCCATCTGACCGGCCCACTGCAGTGGTTGCAGCACCCACACCATCTGACTTGTGCCCTACAGTGGTGCCGGCCCCCCCTGAGTCAGACACCTCCACTGCAGTTGCCGGTGACACTCCTGCACCCACCACCCCTTCACTGCCTCACTCTGGCATCCCCTGATCCTGTCCCTGCGGTGCCTGGCCTGCCCCTTGTATGCCCCTCCAAGGGGGATGTCCCCTGTCCGTACCAGTGCATGCAAGCAGTGGGTGACAAGTTGTCACATATCACCCTGTTGGGACTGTGTATTTTGACTGGCCATTGGCCTTAGTTTATTTTGGACTTCAAATTTTAGTTTGACATTTGCTGAATAAAGCCTCTTTTTGTTTACTTGTGGTTTTTCTTTTGATGTACATGATGTAGATGAGTATCATCATGCATTTGCAGTTGTAATAGTGTTCAGATCATGTAAATGAAAGGTTGCTGTGATGGACTCCATGTGGTCAATGGGATATGTCTCCTAATGTAGTCTGGATCCATTGCATCCTTTGCTGCAGTCTGAGGTTGTAATGTTCTGCATTTGACACAGGGATGTGCGTTTTGCATTTGTTAATTAACATCTTTGTCTTACACTGATGCACATCTGGTGGGCTTACCACTGTTCAATGTTTCTATTTCCCTGACTGTGTGCCCATCTCCACTGGACATGCAGTTTAGCACATCAATGTTGAAGGACTCATCTGTGTATACAGTGCAACTTGCTTGACACGTGTTTTGGGTGTATGCAGATGACTGACGTGACACTCCCGTACCCAGGCTGATGTGAGCAGAGCCTTCAGTGTGTTGTAGTTGTTGACTCACTGACTGAGTGTTCTGCTGACATGTTTGAGTCGTGCACAAACAAGGTTTGGCACAGCGGACCTTTCACAGGAGTGGAGTACCCTCATGGCAGTGTGTAATCCCGTGACATTGCCTGGGCCCGTGTTGTGTGTTGTGTAAGCATGTCTGTGCGTGTTCCCTTCCCTTTACCTACACAGGCTGTGTCCCTACGGATGTTCCTGTTTGTGATGCTTGCTGAGTTGTTCTGTGTTCATCCGGCATCTTGGACCTTGTTTCTCCGGGATGTGAGTGCATGGCAAACTAATGTTCATCAGGTTGTCATCCCTAGTTGTCTTTGTTGTCAGGGCTGGGGATGTGGGCAAACGCAGATGGGACACAGTCAGGATTCCCCTTGGCACTTGTTGGTTACACAGGTCATGTAATTTACAGTTTCTGCTAGCTTTCAGTGATTGTGACACGTTGTGTGTGTGACTGCTACCACTCCTCAGGGTCAGAGCTGCAATGTTGGAAGTTGTCTACGTGTGTTCTTTGTGGGTCACCTTGGCTTCTTCATTGGTGTGTGACTATGGCCGGGATCCCATTGATTGGGGTGGATTTCACGTCATGCCCATGTACTGCGTACTGTGCAGTGTGTCAGACATTCACGAGTCTTGTTGACTGGCCATGTGTGATGGGTTTCTGCACCTTAGTTCCCACCACCACCCCTGGGATTGTCATGGGTGCATGTGCAATGTCACCAGTCCATGTGAGCTTCACTGATGCACATTGGTGGAGATCAAGGTGTGTGGTGTTGAGTGTGTGCAAATGTGAGTTGTTGCACGGCTAGACCCCTACCTCCATATTGGCCTTGGCTGGCAGGCCGTTTTGATTGATTTGTGCTTGTGTAGGTGTGATGGTAGTTTGTTGCTCAGGACACATGGCTGTGGTTCACAGTGTGAATGACATCTAACTTTGTCATCACAGTGGGATTATCATGCAGGCTAGTGTCACCACAAAGTGGGGTCCCTGGGGGTAATGCTGTGGTGGGTCTGTCTCTTGCTGTGTTAGTTGCTGTTCCTACAAGCTTGTGTGACATGTGTAATTTGGGCTCCCTCTCATCTAACAATGTATTGTTTGCCCACATAGGGGAATCCGATCCATGAGTTACTTTTGTATGGCACTGTATACACATCTGTGTAATTGGAATTCAGGCCTCCTCATGTGTTGTGTGGTTGCCTGGGGACACTGGCACACACCCCCATCACCTGTTGTGTTTAGTATGCAGTGTGAGTCTGCCTGTTTGTGTTTGTGCATTTGCACCACTGCATTGGCATATCTTGAGTGTGCCATTGGCTGTATGTTGTTTGGTGGCTTTCCCCTGCTGTCCCTGGGACTCCTAGGTCATCAGTCAGCACAATAATCATGGTTTGTATGTCCCATTGCTGCCATGGTATGGTATTTGTTCACCAGACATCTACAGTCTCCACAGGATATCTACATTAGTGTGTCCATTGGTGCAGATATGTGGGTCTGCATTATGATGGTCACTTATGTCATTGTGTTATTTGTGAATGTTGAAAATGTGAGCCCCCATGGGTGATGTTTGTATGCATATGGCCAAAACGATGTTTCATTGGCACTGCACTGTTTGCCTCAGCCAATCTATGTTGCTATGGGACACAAGCACTACTATGCCACTGATGTGTTTGTTGTTGTTTGACCAGGAATCATCCATGCAGTTTGGCTTTGGCAGCTTTTACCATGACTACACTTACCTTTTGGTCACTGTGGTGATGGGGCTTTAGGCCCCATTGCCACACTGTTCAAAATGTGCATCAGCTATGGACCCCACACTTACCTTTTGGTCACTGTGGTGATGGGGCTTTAGGCCCCATTGCCACACTGTTCAAAATGTGCTTCAGCTATGGACCCCACACTTACCTTTTGGTTACTGTGATGATGGGGCTTTAGGCCCCATTGTCACACTGTTCAAAATGTTCCTCAGCGATGGACCCCACACTTACCTTTTGGTCACTGTGGTGATGGGGCTTTAGGCCCCATTGCCACACTGTTCAAAATGTGCTTCAGCTATGGACCCCACACTTACCTTTTGGTCACTGTGATGATGGGGCTTTAGGCCCCATTGCCACACTGTTCAAAATGTGCTTCAGCTATGGACCCCACACTTACCTTTTGGTCACTGTGATGATGGGGCTTTAGGCCCCATTGCCACACTGTTCAAAATGTGCTTCAGCTATGGACCCCACACTTACCTTTTGGTCACTGTGGTGATGGGGCTTTAGGCCCCATTGCCACACTGTTCAAAATGTGCTTCAGCTATGGACCCCACACTTACCTTTTGGTCACTGTGGTGATGGGGCTTTAGGCCCCATTGCCACACTGTTCAAAATGTGCATAAGCTATGGACCCCACACTTACCTTTTGGTCACTGTGATGATGGGGCTTTAGGCCCCATTGCCACACTGTTCAAAATGTGCTTCAGCTATGGACCCCACACTTACCTTTTGGTCACTGTGGTGATGGGGTGTTCGAACCAATTGCCACATTGGTCATGGTCGGCTTGCATTTTGGAGGCCACACACATTTATGTGTGACACATGTGATGGGGGTCACATTGTATGTTCAATGTCATGTTCAGTGTTGTAGGCATTTGACACAGACTACACACGCTTGTCATGATGTTGGGGGGATGTAATGTTCAGACATTCCTTATGTGGGAGTATGCTGGTTGTGTCATGCATTACCCGTCCTATGAGTAGGGGTGGTGGTGGTGGCAGGCATCCAGCCCCCCATTAGTAGGGGTGGTGGTAGTGGTAGGCATCCAGGCCCCCATGAGTAGGGGTGGTGGTGGTGGTAGGCATCCATCCCCCTATGAGGGGGGATGGTAGTAGTGACAGGCATCCAGGCCCCCATGAGTAGGGGTAGTGGTAGTGGCAGGCATCCAGCCCCCCATGAGTAGGGGTGGTGGTAGTGGTAGGCATCCAGGCCCCCATGTGTAGGGGTGGTGGTGGTGGTAGGCATCCATCCCCCTATGAGTGGGGATGGTAGTAGTGACAGGCATCCAGGCCCCCCTGAGTAGGGGTGGTGGTAGTGGTAGGCATCCAGGCCCCCCTGAGTAGGGGTGGTGGTAGTGGCAGGCATCCAAGCCCCCCTGAGTAGGGGTAGTGGTAGTGGCAGGCATCCAGCCCCCCATGAGTAGGGGTGGTGGTAGTGGTAGGCATCCAGCCCCCTATGAGTGGGGATGGTAGTAGTGACAGGCATCCAGGCCCCCTGAGTAGGGGTGGTGGTAGTGGCAGGCATCCAGCCCCCATGAGTAGGGGTGGTGGTAGTGGTAGGCATCCAGCCCCCTATGAGTGGGGATGGTAGTAGTGACAGGCATCCAGGCCCCCTGAGTAGGGGTGGTGGTAGTGGCAGGCATCCAGGCCCCCATGAGTAGGGGTTGTGGTAGTGGTAGGCATCCAGCCCCCTATGAGTGGGGATGGTAGTAGTGACAGGCATCCAGGCCCCCTGAGTAGGGGTGGTGGTAGTGGCAGGCATCCAGCCCCCATGAGTAGGGGTGGTGGTAGTGGTAGGCATCCAGCCCCCTATGAGTGGGGATGGTAGTAGTGACAGGCATCCAGGCCCCCCTGAGTAGGGGTGGTGGTAGTGGCAGGCATCCAGGCCCCCATGAGTAGGGGTGGTGGTAGTGGTAGGCATCCAGCCCACCCATGAGTAGGGGTGGTTGTAGTGGTAGGCATCCATCCCCCTATGAGTGGGGATGGTAGTAGTGACAGGCATCCAGGCCCCCCTGAGTAGGGGTGGTGGTAGTGGCAGGCATCCAGCCCCCATGAGTAGGGGTGGTGGTAGTGGTAGGCATCCAGCCCCCTATGAGTGGGGATGGTAGTAGTGACAGGCATCCAGGCCCCCTGAGTAGGGGTGGTGGTAGTGGCAGGCATCCAGGCCCCCATGAGTAGGGGTGGTGGTAGTGGTAGGCATCCAGCCCCCTATGAGTAGGGGTGGGGGTAGTGGTAGGCATCCAGCCCCCCATGAGTAGGGGTGGTGGTAGTGGTAGGCATCCAGGCCCCCAGGAGTAGGGCTGGTGGTAGTGGTAGGCATCCATCCCCCTATGAGTGGGGATGGTAGTAGTGACAGGCATCCAGGCCACCCTGAGTAGGGGTGGTGGTAGTGGTAGGCATCCATCCCCCTATGGGTGTGTATGGCATTGGTGATGGCCATCCCACCCCTATGGTTATGCTGTTGCTGGTGTACGTCATTTGTGCATCCCTATGTGTGTGTGACATATTTCGGGTACGTGTCGTTTGTTTGTGTTGTTGGTGTTTGACTTACCGTCTGCGCCGTACGCGTCCGTGCCGGTCCCGGTAATAGATGTAGAGTATAGGTAGGACCTGCACGATGGTATTCATGCTTGGGTTGTCTCGTTCGGGTTTCGCGTGTCTTCGACTCGTACTCGTCGCTGGCTTGTTAGTCTCGTAGCCGTGGATCTTCTTGTGGCGCGAATCGGAGCTTATGTACGGCTCTCCCGGATGCTCAAACGTGCCGGACGTAGCGACGGGTTCGGCGCGTACGGACGGCGCATCGTACTAGTCCGGCCGGAAGGTGCTGTGTATTTGGTTCCGTGCGACTCGAATCGGCGTTTACGGATCCGGCTCGGGCGGGGAACAGGAGCTGAAATGGGTGAGTACGGCTCGCTCGGAATCTGGGCTGTTATGCGCATCGTACTTGTTCGTTCGGACGAGTGTTCGAATCGGTCGGGAAACACGCGTTCGGCTTGTATTTTTTCCGGACGAATACTGTTAGGTGCGCTTCCGGCCGAGATCGGAATCGACCCCTTAGTCTCCACAATATGAAAGTTTGAATCACTGGTTTAAAATACTTTTATGGGATGACGGTTTTAAGGCCTTGAAGGGGCCTGAGCTGCAGGTGAACTCTTTTAGCGAATGAGTTGATGAGTGCTTGCAGGTTCATTGCTTTGGCCAAAAAGAAGCCATGACACAGGGGTGGCAATTCAACACAGCTCAAGATTTGATCCATTTTTGGGCCCGGATGGTGGAGTTTGAAGAGGATATGAAGAAAATTCTATTTTATGTGAGTTCAGTATGGGGTGGAATTTCATCAACTGAGAAAAGGAGGGCACTGTTGGATTCCCACGAAAGGTGAGAAGAGGGGTTTTGAATGCCTTCATTTTGGCCTCCTAAAGGGCCAACAAACAGAACTAGGAGACAATACTACGTGCTTCCTACTTAATCATAACTGTCAACGTTTTGTAGAAGCTTGGTGGATTAGATTTTCTATTCTAGCAGGAGACTTCGATTTCTTTTTATTATTTTCTCACTAAACTATGACATTATTTTCCCTGGCAGCCATATGTTTAAACCCCTATGTTAAAACACAATTGATAAGCATTGATTCAAGTGCATGATGAAATTTATAACAAAAAAGTGCTGATTTTATTTACGAGGTGGTCTCTCTGTGCTTCACTCTACTCCCAGCTATGAACTATGGTCAACATGCTCATGATTAGCTCTGTGAGTTGGACCTTTGTACCTTACACAAAATGTGGATTGGCCAGTCAAGTGGTCAGATCCCTACTAGTCCTACTCAGCCTTCTGTCTTTCTGATGGTGGGTGAATTGAGCACCATACATTGATAAATTATAACATATGTTATTTACAGTACGTGAAACAGTGAGTAAGCTAGGAATATAAGCAAACACTTGTGCTCGTGTGGCTAGGAGTTATTCTCTGACATACATAGGCAAACTTTCAGCCTCACAGTAGGGGTCAGCAGCCTGATTGTCAGTCATGAAGTAAGTCATTGTTCTGTAGATGTGTGGAAAGGTGAGAGTTGACAACTCTTTCAAGAATGGTTCCAACTTAGGAGAACCAATTGGACAGAAGAAGAAATATAATTGTGTGTTCAATGTCTGGAGGATTATGATAGATGTTGGACAGTTGTTTATTACGTTTCAGAGAATTATAACCAAGCATATTGATTGATTGATTTTCTTTATTCGATTATAAACGTATACTCATAGAAGAGCACAGGATATACAGTGCATTAAAAACCAATAGTTAAATAAGATACTCATCAGATAGAAATGTGAGCCATAAAATCTCATTCTTACAATTCGGTCATCTTCCGTATGTGCAACCAAGTCAGAGCAAAATATTTAGTAAGAGGCATTTAAAGCGCCCAAGTGCAGAACATATACAAAAATATATACAACCAGGGATGAAGTAAAATACTCTTCAGATTAAAATACACAACCCATAGATCATCTTCCTACAGTTATTTTGACAGCCTTGTGTGAAAATTAATTAACAGACCAAACATATTAATCATAATTACAAGCACAATAACATTCTACACACCCTAATTTCAGTTACAAAGGAGTACATACTTCTAAGCATAACAAACAGTCCAAAACAAAATCTCATACATGCACATGCTTTCACAGTACACAGCTTTATAATACAGCATAGTAGAACATGCTATCTACCACCTACAAAACTACATATAACACACTACAAAAAACGTAGCATCTAGTCCTGTCCTCTTATCTAGTTCACACTACCTTTATTTCGAATGTATCTGTTCTTCAACAAAACAAAACATTTCTCAGGCCTTTTTTAGAATTTGGAAATTCACTGAACACCCCTTTCCCAGTCTCTTTAATATAGGTATATGTCTTAGAAAAAGGTTTCCCCAGATATACATTCTGTAGGATTCTGGAGTGTTGGAAAGGTGTACATGAAAAGATTTTGGGGTTCCCCCAATATCATCAACACATATAAAGCATAGCCAGCCAATTTTAGAATTTACTGAAGCTGAAATACTTGTTCATAGCTTCTGACCTTTAGAAATGAAAATGAACAGACATTAAACACTGGAATATAGGAAACATATTAAAATCCATCACATTCAACATCTTCACCACCCAAGGATCCCATCTTCAATGACACTTCTAATTTGGACTAATACCCTGTCCAGAAAATGAAGGTTTCCAAATATTCTGTGAATTTTTCTAAGGATGCAAATCCAGTCAACAAGATCATGTCCATAACAGAGATCATTCCTCATCGTTTCCCCTGGGTCTCATGAGTGTGGGAATATCAGGCGTAGGCAGATTTTCCCACAGTTGCAAAAGTGCTTGCATTGTCAACTGCCAGTTTAAAAAGAGATGGGAGAAAACAATACCAGATGGGTGCTTCTGCCTTTACCCAGATGAACTAGACCACTGGCCTGGAATGCAAAAAACATAAAAATGAGGCATGCGTGAATCTTCCTTGATCTGACTGTCTGGTTTAAATTCATACAGAAAATAATAATAATAATCAGATGTTATGAAAAATGCACGTACTGACAACATCCTCCTTAATATGGGAGCAAGTACATTGTACAGGCAAACTTACATTTCAAGGGAATTTATTTCTTTTAGGATACCAGTTCTAGCTGTTTAAATTTCCCCTCTCCTACAGTTGCAGCAGCCTCTCTTCTGTTTCCATGTCTGCAACACATACATTTGTGGTCTGGCTGCCTTTCCAACATGATCAGTCTGTCTGTCTTTTGAGAAGCAGACACATATCTTGTATCTGATGGTGATAAGCCACACCCAAACATCATCCATTTCATTGTGGCTGGCCTGTGTACAGTTGTCAGCCTTCACATGTCAGACTGGCAGTTTTCAAGACAAGTGAACATTTCAGGTGTCTTCTAACCGATGTGCAGACAAAATATTGAGTTTTAAATGTCGACCTACAGAAATATCGAGTCCTAAATATCGTGAGTGAGAAATATCGACAGCAAGAATATTGTAGTCAAGAATATCGATTTAAGGTAAGAAATATCGATTTTAAAAATATAGAAGTCATTAATATCGTTTGCAAAAATATAGTTGTTTAAAATATCAATTGTTTAATTAGCGTTATGTATTTTAGTATATATTTTGAATGTATGTGAAGTATTGTTTTTGTATAAGAATTGTTTATATTTTTTATTATATGTGTTAAATGTCTAGTAGTTATTAATTTTCTTTTAATTGAATTTTGCGTTTTTTAGTTCTGTAGCGGGTTGTGGGTTTATAGGGGAACAGGGTGGGAAGTAATTTAATAATATTAAATTAATGATTATTTTGTATTTATTAATATTTATTTAATTGAGATTTTATAGTGTTAATTGTGTGAAGTATTTTATTATTAATTAATTAAGAATTTGTTGTTAATTAATATTAATTGATTAATTGGTAATTAATTATGGTAATTGTGTAATTAATTTTAGGTCCATGTTTTTGGGTTTATAGGGGTAAAGGGTGGGAAGTAATTTATTTTTGATTAATTAATAGTTAGTTGTTAATTGATATTAATTAATTTATTGAAAATTAATTATGGGAATTGTGTAATTAATTTTAGTTGTGGGTTGTAGGGTTTAGAGGGGTAAAGGGTGGGAAGTAATTTATTTTTGAATAATTAATAATTCTTTATTAATTGATATTAATTAATTTATTGAAAATTAATTATGGGAATTATGTAATTAGTTTTAGGTGTGGGCTGTGGGATTTATAGGGGTAAAGGGTGGGAAGTAATTTATGTTTAATTATTTAATAATTAGATGTTAATTAATATTAATTAATTAATTGTAAATTAAATATGGAAATTGTGTAATTAATTTTAGGTGTTTGTTGTGGGGTTTATAATGGTAGAGGGTGGGAAGTAATTTGTGTTTAATTAATTAATAATTAGTTGTTAATTAATATTAATTAATTAATTGATATTTAATTAGGGTAATTGTTTATTTTTTGTGTGTGGTTTTTACTTTTAAACGGGTAAAGGGTGGGGATTAAATAAATGTTACTTTATAATTAGTTGTTAAATAGTAATAGTTTTTATTTCAAAATAAGTTTTAATTTTGTAATTAATTTTTTTACAGTTTAATTTTAGCTGTGGGTTGTGGGGATTATAGGGTTAAGTGTGGGAAGTAAATTAATTTTTATTCGTTTTATTTTATTTATAATATTTCTTTAATTGGTAATTAACTAATGTTAATTATGGAAGTACATTTGTTTTATAAATTTAGGTGTGGGTTGTGATTTGTGTGGTGTTATAGGGTAGGAAATAAAATAAATACATTTATGTAATAATTAATGTTTTTGTTTGTAAATATTTTCTAGTCAAAAATATTTATTTGTTTGAAGTTTATTTTTTATTGTATTTTATATAACATTTGTAGGTATTTGTCATATGTAATTATCATTATAACATGTTTTTATTTTTAATATTCAATATATTTGTATTTAAATTTTTAACATATTTATATATTTATTTATTTATTTAAATAGAATATTTTGTTTGTTTGTAATTTTGAACTGACTGCAGTCGGAATAGTACATTTTATTCCTCTGCTATCCAACACTTTCCCTACTGTTGCACTCACTGGAGTGGGAATAGAAAATGTTATCCCTCCGCTATCCAACACTTTCCCTACTGTTGCACTCACTGGAGTCGGGATATTAACTTTTACCCCTCCGCTATCCAACACTTTCCCTACTGTTGCACTCATTGGAGGGGGAATAGTAATTTTTCCCCCTCCGCTATCCAACACTTTCCCTATTGTTACACTCACTGGAGTGGGAATAGTAATTTTTAATCCTCCGCTGTACTACCCTTTCCCTACTGTTACACTCACTGGAGTTCGAATAGTAATTTTTACCCCTCCGCTATCCAACACTTTCCCTACTGTTGCACTGACTGGAGTTGGAATAGTACATTTTATCCCTTTGCTATCCAACACTTTCCCTACTGTTGCACTCATTGGAGTGGGAATAATAATTTTTACCCCTCCACTATCCAACACTTTCCCTACTGTTGCACTCACTGGAGCGGGAATAGTAAATGTTATCTCTCCGCTATCCAACACTTTCCCTACTGTTGCACTCACTGGAGTGGGAATAGTAAATTGTTTCCCTCCGCTACCCAACACTTTCCCTACTGTTGCACTCACTGGAGTGGGCATAGTAATTTTGAACCCTCCTCTATCCAACACTTTCCCTACTGTTATATACACTGGAGTGGAAATAGTTATTTTTACACCTCCGCTATACAACACTTTCCATACTGTTGAACTCATTGGAGTGGGAATAGTAATTTTTACCCCTCCCCGATCCAACACTTTCCCTACTGTCACACTCACTGGAGTTGTTATAGTAATTTTTACCCCTCCACTATCCAACACTTTCCCTACTGTTGCACTGGCTGGAGTGGGAATAGTAAATGTAATCCCTCTGCTATCCAACACTTTCCCTACTGTTGCACTCATTGGAGTTGGAATAGTAAATTTTACACCTTCGCTATCCAACACTTTCACTACTGTTGCACTCATTGGAGTGGGAATAATAATTTTTACCCCTCCGCTATCCAACACTTTCCTTACTGTTGCACTGACTGTAGTGGGAAATGTAAGTTTAAATATTTTCAAATAGTTTAATGTTTTAATTTATACTAGAATATTTTTTTTAATTATATTTTATGTTATTGGTATATATATATATATATATATATATATATATATATATATATATATATATATATATATATATATATATATATATATATATATATATATATATATATATATATATATATATATATACCTACTAGCGGTCGCCAGTAGGTAGTTTATTGTTAGGCTCTAGTTTCCATAGGAAAAGCGTTTTTTCTTTTCCCAATAACTTTGGCGCCGGTTGACGAATCTTCGCGAAATTTTCAAAACTAGTGATCAGCTCCGGTCAGCTCCTGTCTTGAAAGTTTTGGGGTGATTTGCCAAGCGGGGGCCGAGAAAAAAGGGGGATCCCAAAACGTGTTTTCCCCATGTATTTTTCCATAGGAAACTTTAGACAAAGCTACAGCCCGAACTGCTGAACGGAATTACACCAAATTTGGTAAAAAGGTAGGTCTTGGGTCAGAAAGAGTCTTTTTTGTTAAATGGTGTAAATCCGTTCAGTAGTTCCTGAGAAATTTGAAGAAAAAAAAATATCGATATCTAGGGCAGCGGTGGGTTCGCGAACCCTCCCGACCACGAGCTTCACTCTAATTGGCTGCCAACACTCCAAACCAGGAAGTGTTGGCAGCCATCTTGTGACTCAGTAGAACCGAGTCACAAGAAAACAGAAAAAAGAGGTTAAAAAACAATAAAAGGGGGCAGGGTAGAAACACCCTGATCCCCTAGGCCTGCTCAGGGGGTCCCACAAGGCATTTTTTT
Source organism: Calotriton arnoldi (assembly GCA_963921515.1). Lineage (NCBI taxonomy): Eukaryota > Metazoa > Chordata > Amphibia > Caudata > Salamandridae > Calotriton > Calotriton arnoldi. The sequence continues at coordinate 27,073 of CAWUFW010021024.1, forward strand.
ATAATTTTGGCGGAAATCGCGTTGGGGTCACGAATCCCGCCGAAATTATTTAAAAAAAAACATATATATATATATTCACTGAAAAAACCATAGGTTTTAGGGACATTTCACTCGTACAAAACCATAGAAATTCCCCCGTTATAGTTAGGCAGAGGACGAGGCAATCGGCTTATGGGAACAAGACAAATGGGCCAAAAGAATCTGAAATGATGGATGACGATATGGTAAACAAAACAATCATAAACCTATCATACAGACCTCTTACCATGTTTGAAAAACGTACACTTTGCCTAGGATTATCATTCTGCCCTACCGTTTCCTTTAACTATCCTGAAACACGAATAGATATGTTTAAATTTGTCCGGAAAGTGAAATTAAAAAAATGGCATAGTCTTAAAGGTACATCAGAAATCCCTGGAAATAGACCGGGTGGAGAGAACAACGCAACCCTTAGCATAAGAGATAGGGAAACACTGACAGTAATGCAGGACTTATACCTGGAATCGGGTCTAGACCAGTGCACAGAACAATTCACCCCTAGAACCGATCATCCTGCTTTAAGTGATTTTAGACCTAAATCCATCTTTTTACCACTCATGGCACATGATAATATTGATGCTTTTCATGAGACTACAACCAAAGACCTTATAAAATTCTGCAAATGCCAATATAACAGAAACTGTGGTCCCACCAATTTCACCAAGCAACAGTGGGAATTTATCAATTCCCTGAAAGAGGACGAGAACATTATCATCAGTCCTGCCGATAAAGGTGGTAACATTGTACTTTGTGACAGGGCAGCTTACATCATGGAAGCCACCAAACAGCTCACAGACACAAGATTTTATGTCCCTACTGATGTAAATAAGTATAACGCTAGCATTGTTGACATATGGAATACTCTCACCGAGTATAAAGATAAAGGGATTTTACAATGGGAGGAATACCGTTACCTTAAATGTGATTACCCCAGAAGCCCTATCCTGTACTTGTTACCTAAGATACATAAGGACACTACAGTGCCTCCTGGTAGACCTATCGTATCCTCTATCGGTTGTGTCACAGAAAATATCTCAAAATATATAGATCATTTTCTCCGTGAATATGTAGAGAAACTCCCCTCACATGTAAGGGATACCAAAGATTTCCTGGCTAAAATCAAAGATATTGTATGGGAGGAGGACTTCCAAATGATTGTTATGGATGTTAATTCATTGTATTCCATTATTGACCATTCCCTTGGTGTCCTCTGTTGTAAATACTATTTAAGTACGCGTGAAATCTGTTATCTGGAACATACAGAAATGTTACTAGTACTTATGAAATTTTGCCTATTGAACAATATGTTTTTATTCAACGGCGCCATGTTTAAGCAGGTACTCGGGACGGCAATGGGTACTTGCTTTGCCCCCAGTTTCGCTAATTTGTTCCTGGGGGTATGGGAGGAAGAGGTCCTCAAAAACTCGAACAAGACCACACACCCTGCAAGGTGATCAAATGGTATAGATATATTGATGATCTCTTTGTAGTATGGAAAGGCAGTGAGGAAAGTGCTATAGACATGATTACAGACCTTAATAACAATACTTCTAACATTAAACTCACCTATACCATCAGCAAGAAACAGCTTGAATTTCTGGATGTGGTGGTGGAGGTTAAAAACAACAAGTTGGTGACCAAATTACACAGGAAGTCAACGGCAGGAAACAGCCTCCTCCATGCTCTCAGCAGTCACCCAGAAACACTCAAATGGAGTATTCCATTTGGTGAACTGCTGAGAGCAAGAAGGAACTGTAGTACTCATGATAGCTTTGTGAACGAACAAGAGAATATGATGAAAAGATTTAGAGAGAGAGGGTACCCTAATTGGGTCTTGAATAGAGCGAAAGATAAAATCAGCAAAATAAACAGAGAGGAAACCCTGAGAGAAAAAGACAGCCCTGAGGACGACAACCCGATTAGAGTGATTCTCACTTATAATAAGGAGTCGAAGGCAATATCCAAGATATTGACAAGGAACTGGAATATCCTCACTACTGACCCGATTATAGGTCATACTTTACAAGAAAGACCGCAGATAACATACAGAAAAGGGAGAAATCTTAGAGATTTCCTAGTAAAGGAGACATTACTAATACCAGCCTACATACTCAAATCAATCTTCAAGGCTTCTTTCCCTGTGGTCATTGTAAGGCCTGTAGAAACAGCTCCATGAAGAAAAGTTATCCTACACCCACAGGAGATAAAACCATAAAACAGTTCCTCACATGTGGCACGATATTTACCATCTATATCCTTGAATGCCCATGTAGGAAAAGATATGTAGGCAGCTTTACCCTAGCAACAAAGAAAAGAGTATTAGAACATATGAGGGCCATCACAAATAAGGATCCCCAATATCCTGTAGCCAGACACTTCGCAGAGTACCACTTGTCCAACAGCTCCCTTCTGACTTACTTTGCGATAGAACAGATTGAACGCACACAGAGAGGGGGCATTAGAGTCCTTCAACTACGTAAAAAGGAATCTTGGTATATAATCAACCTTCAAACCAAAAGCCCAGAAGGGCTTAACCAAGACGAAGAAATGAGTATTCATTTACATGAGTAATGATAAATGATAAAGTAGAACATCCTTCCTTATGTTGATGTGCAGTTTCCTGTCAACTGTACAGTCATGCAATTATGTTGTTTGTATCTTGTATGTAAGTTTTAATCCAATATGAGATTGCTCACGGATTTTAATGTTCTTTTTATCTTTCTTTCTTTCTACAGGAGAAAAGGAAGGGGTGGAAACTGAGAACCAACCCTCACTGTAATCCCCTACCCTTTTCTTCTATCAATATGGTGAAGGGCCCAACAAGACAGATAAGAGATACGCTTTTCTAGTTTTTTCTCTTCAGTCTTACGACAACATTATTTATATTAATCTTGACACTGACACATTTGTTTTATTTTTGGTGGACTATTGGGTGTAGTGCTGATGTATGGGGAACGGCACTTTACATGAAGTTATATAAGAATTACATGAGAGGTCAGTCTCTTATGGCACTTTGCCAATACTGTAAGAGCTTAGACAGGCATCATCCATGCCCCCTCTGGCACTTTGCGATATATGCAGCTATCTTTTTAGGTAACAGCACTATGCCGATCGAAAGAATACTTTATTTAGGGCACCACCTTCTGCTAATTCGGTAGATTTTGTAAATATTAGATTAACCAACACCATCTACGTATTAGCATGTGCAGGGACTACCCTAACAGCAAGAGGTGGAAAGTAGGTACTATACCATTACAAAAATGGCCACCGCAATTACATTGTTTACATCAACTTTATTTGTATTCCTACAGTGGCTGAGCTGTATTCAGAAGTTTATAATATTTAATGGTACAGGAAGTGCAATGATGTAATGAGAGGACCAATTTTAAACCACTTTGGTAAAGCAAGTATGATGGTAATACTCTTTGACCGCTGTAAAGTAAGAGGTTTATCATATTATATGAAGAAATAGCATATTACAAAATGGATGCCAATTTTGTTGTATACAGAACTCTAATGTTTGGTCCTTTCTTGATTTCCACAACTCCTATGTATTCCAAGTCATTTCCCATGTAACACTGTGTGACCAAGCTTGCTGTGCAAGCGAAACGCGTAACCTGGATTAAATCATCTTCTGGCGCATGCAGACCTCTGAGTGATCACTTTATTCACATTATTATAGAAATTCTGAAGTTGGCGCGCTCCGCCAACAACCAGCGATCCTCTGCAGAGGGCGGAGGAAGGCAGAAGGAGCCCTGTATAAGAAAACATATATATATATATATATTGACTGAAAAAACCATAGGTTTTAGGGGCGTTATAGTTAGAAATTAGCATTTAAAAAACCTTTGAAATTCACTGAAAAAACCATAGGTTTCAGACACGTTATAGTTAGAAATTAGCATTTAAAAAACCTTTGAAATTCACTGAAAAAACCATAGGTTTTAGGGACGGTTATAGTTAGTTGGACATTTCACTCGTACAAAACCCGTGAAATTCCCCTGTTATAGTTAGTTCAGCTAACTATAACTCGCGCCCCGCAATGCACTGCTGATGACGTCACATATTACATCACTCATGACATGGTCAGTGACATCACTGATGACATCACTGATGACATCTCAAATGACATCACTGTCATAAAGTCTTAAAGTTAGGATTTTTCTCAGTTTAGGAGTAGTAAAGCTCTCTTTACTACTCCTAAACTGAGAAAAATCCTAACTTTAAGACTTTCGGTATTCACAGAAGGCATTTAGGAGTCCTAAAGTTAGGAGTCCTAACTTTACTACTCCTAAACTGAGAAAAATCCTAACTTTAAGACTTTCGGTATTCACAGAAGGCATTTAGGAGTCCTAAAGTTAGGACTACTAACTTCTGTGAATACCGAAATGAGTAAGTTCATTCTGTGAATACCAAAATGAGTAAGTGTATTCTGTGAATACCAAAAAGTACTAACTTTACGTTTTTGACGTAAGTTAGTTCTGTGAATCAGGCCCGGAGTGTCTATGGTTTTGAGAAAGGCAGTCTGTAATTTAGAGTGGGTGTATCAAAAGTTATATTAGGGTGTGAGAAGATGCATGAAATTATCACATGGATGATGTCATCAGTGATGTCATTTGAGATGTCATCAGTGATGTCACTGACCATGTCATGAGTGATGTAATATGTGACGTCATCAGCAGTGCATTGCGGGGCGTGAGTTATAGTTAGCTGAACTAACTATAACGGGGAATTTCTATTGTTTTGTACGAGTGAAATGTCCAACTAACTATAACTGTCCCTAAAACCTATGGTTTTTTTCAGTGAATTTCAAAGGTTTTTTAAATGCTAATTTCTAACTATAACGTGTCTGAAACCTATGGTTTTTTCAGTGAATTTCAAAGGTTTTTAAATGCTAATTTCTAACTATAACGTGCCTGAAACCTATGATTTTTAAGTGAATTTCAAAGGTTTTTTAAATGCTAGTTTCTAACTATGCCTACAGAGGTAGGACATGTGAAGAAAGAAGAAAAAACGCACAGAAAGAAGCAAAAGATGTGCAGAAAGAACCAACAGAGGAGCAGAAAGAGGCCTTGTTGCAAAATCATCCTGTGCCCACAACTTTTTCAGACGGGTACTGGTGGTAACTGACTCTGACTAACCAGAGCCAGTGCTATGCTAAAAGACACTTAGAATACAGTGAAAACACCTACATACACTAGGGAACACTATGCGTTGGGGTACCCCTGTGATTAGCATGACCTCCTCTGCAAGTCCCTAGTACATAATAGGGCAGGGGGATTAAAACTAACTCTTAAAATGCGCTACAGGGCGCGTTTGCACAGTGGTGAAGGGAGGGGGGCCTGAGGTGACATGTGTGCAAACGCGCCCCGTGGCACGTTTTAAGTTGCGGGATTAAGTCCCCTTGAATCCTGAGGGTCCCTGGGGCCCAACTAGCCCCCCAGGTACCTACAGTTAGGACCACAGAGGTGAGTTGCAGAGAGGCGTTCCGAGGCCACGCATTTTTTTTCACCTCTCTGCAACGCAACTCTGTTGTGCTTACTGAAGGTACCTGGTGGGCTAGTTGGCCCCCAGGGTCCCTCAGGATTCAAAGGGAATTAATTCCCCAACTTAAAACGCACCACAGGGCGTGTTTGCGCACATGTCACCTGAGGCCCCGCCCCCTCCTTTCACCACTGTGCAAACGCGCCCCGTGGAGCGTTTTAAGTTGGGGGATTAGGTCACCTTGAATCCTGAGGGTCCCTGGGGCCCAACTAGCCCACCAGGTACTTCCAGTAAGCACCACAGGCCTGCGTTGCAACGCCTGTAACAAATTGTGCAGTTGTGTTTAGGTAGTGAAGAGGGTCGTGCTGGGGGTAGTGTTTTAGGGTTTAGGGTAGTGCAGTGGTGTTTTTGTAGTGTAGGGGGTCAAGCTGGGGGTAGATTTAGGGTTTAGGGTAGTGCAGTGGTGTTTGGGTAGTGTAGGGAGTCGTGCTGGGGGGAGTGTTTTAGGGTTTAGGGTAGTGCAGTAGTGTTTGGGTAGTGTAGGGGGTCGTGCTGGGGGTAGTGTTTTAGGGTTTAGGGTAGTGCAGTGGTGTTTGGGTAGTGTAGGGGGTCGTGCTGGGGGTAGTGATTTACGGTAGTGCAGTGGTGTTTGGGTAGTGTAGGGGTACTGCTGGGGGTAGTGTTTTAGGGTTTAGGGTAGTGCAGTGGTGTTTGGGTAGTGTAGGGGGTACTGCTGGGGGTAGTGTTTTAGGGTTTAGGGTAGTGCAGTGGTGTTTGGGTAGTGTAGGGGTTCGTGCTGCGGGTAGTTTTTTAGGGTAGTGCAGTTGTGTTTGTGTAGTGTAGGGGGTAGTGTTTTAGGGTTTAGGGTAGTGCAGTGGTGTTTGTGTAGTGTAGGAGGTCGTGTTTTAGGGTTTAGGGTAGTGCAGTGGTGTTCGGGTAGTGTAGGGGGTCGTGCTGGGGGGAGTGTTTTAGGGTTTAGGGCAGTGCAGTGGTGTTCGGGTAGTGTAGGGGGTCGTGCTGGGGGAGTGTTTGAGGGTTTAGGGCAGTGCAGTCGTGTTCGGGTAGTGTAGGGGGTCGTGCTGAGGGGAGTATTTTAGGGTTTAGGGTAGTGCAGTGGTGTTCGGCTAGTGTAGGAGGTCGTGCTGGGGGTAGTGTTCTAGGGTTTAGGGCAGTGCAGTGGTGTTCCGGCAGTGTAGGGGGTCATGCTGGGGGTGGTGTTTTAGGGTTTAGGGCAGAGCAGTGGTGTTCGGGCAGTGTAGGGGGTCATGCTGGGGGTGGTGTTTCAGGGTTTAGGGCAGTGCAGTGGTGTTTGGGCAGTGTAGGGGGTCGTGCAGGGGGTGGTGTTTCAGGGTTTAGGGCAGTGGTGTTCGGGCAGTGTAGGGGGCAGTGTAGGGGGTGGTGTTTCATGGTTTAGGGCAGTGCAGTGGTGTTCGGGCAATGTAGGGGGTCGTGCAGGGGGTGGTGTTTCAGGGTTTAGGGCAGTGCAGTGGTGTTCGGGCAGTGTAGCGGGTCGTGCAGGGGGTGGTGTTTCAGGGTTTAGGGCAGTGCAGTGGTGTTCGCGCAGTGTAGGGGGTCATGCTGGGGCTGGTGTTTCAGGGTTTAGGGCAGTACAGTGGTGTTCGGGCAGTGTAGGGGGTCGTGCTGGGGCTGGTGTTTCAGGGTTTAGGGCAGTGCAGTGGTGTTCGGGCAGTGTAGGGGGTTGTGCTGGGGCTGGTGTTTCAGGGTTTAGGGCAGTGCAGTGGTGTTCGGGCAGTGTAGGTGGTGGTGCTGGGGCTGGTGTTTCAGGGTTTAGGGCAGTGCAGTGGTGTTCGGGCAGTGTAGGGGGTCATGCTGGGGCTGGTGTTTCAGGGTTTAGGGCAGTGCAGTGGTGTTCGGGCAGTGTAGGGGGTCTTGCTGGGGTGGGTGTTTCAGAGTCTAGGGCAGTGCAGTGGTGTTCGGGCAGTGTAGGGGGTCTTGCTGGGGCTGGTGTTTCAGGGTTTAGGGCAGTGCAGTGGTGTTCGGGCAGTGTAGGGGGTCGTGCTGGGGGTGGTGTTTCAGGGTTTAGGGCAGTGCAGTGGTGTTCGGGCAGTGTAGGGGGTCGTGCTGGGGCTAGTGTTTCAGGGTTTAGGGCAGAGCAATGGTGTTCAGGCAGTGTAGGGGGTTGTGCTGGAGGTGGTGTTTCAGGGTTTAGGGCAGTGCAGTGATGTTCGGGCAGTGTAGGGGGTCTTGCTGTGGGTGGTGTTTCAGGGTTTAGGGCAGTGGGGTTCAGGTAGTGTAGGGGGTCTTGCTGGGGGTGATGTTTCAGGGTTTAGGGCAGTGCAGTGGTGTTCGGGCAGTGTAGGGGGTTGTGCTGGGGGTGGTGTTTCAGGGTTTAGGGCAGTGCAGTGGTGTTCCGGCAGTGTAGGGGGTCGTGCAGGGGGTGGTGTTTCAGTGTTTAGGGCAGTGCAGTGGTGTTTGGGCAGTGTAGGGGGTCGTGCTGGGGGTGGTGTTTCAGGGTTTAGGGCAGTGCAGTGGTGTTCGGGCAGTGTAGGGTGTCGTGCTGAGGGGTGGTGTTTCAGGGTTTAGGGCAGTGCAGTGGTGTTCGGGCAGTGTAGGGGGTCATGCAGGGGGTGGTGTTTCAGGGTTTAGGGCAGTGCAGTGGTGTTCGGCCAGTGTAGGTGGTGTTGCTGGGGGTGGTGTTTCAGGGTTTAGTGCAGTGGTGTTCGGGCAGTGTAGGGGGTCATGCTGGGGGTGGTGTTTCAGCGTTTAGGGCAGTGCAGTGGTGTTCCGGCAGTGTAGGGGGTCGTGCAGGGGGCGGTGTTTCAGGGTTTAGGGCAGGGCAGTGGTGTTTGGGCAGTGTAGGGGTTCGTGCTGGGGTGGTGTTTCAGGGTTTAGGGCAGTGCAGTGGTGTTCGGGCAGTGTAGGGTGTCGTGCTGAGGGGTGGTGTTTCAGGGTTTAGGGCAGTGGTGTTCGGGCAGTGTAGGGGGTCGTGTACTGGGTGGTGTTTCAGGGTTTAGGGCAGTGCAGTGGTGTTCGGGCAGTGTAGGGGGTCGTGCAGGGGGTGGTGTTTCAGGGTTTAGGGCAGTGCAGTGGTGTTCGGCCAGTGTAGGTGGTCTTGCTGGGGGTGGTGTTTCAGGGTTTAGTGCAGTGGTGTTCGGGCAATGTAGGGGGTCTTGCTGGGGGTGGTGTTTCAGGGTTTAGGGCAGTGCAGTGGTGTTCGGGCAGTGTAGGGGGTCATGCTGGGGCTGGTGTTTCAGGGTTTAGGGCAGTGCAGTGGTGTTCGGGCAGTGTAGGGGGTCATGCTGGGGCTGGTGTTTGAGGGTTTAGGGCAGTGCAGTGGTGTTCGGGCAGTGTAGGGCGTCGTGCTGGGGCTGGTGTTTCAGGGTTTAGGGCAGTGCAGTGGTTTTCGGGCAGTGTAGGCGGTCGTGCTGGGGCTGGTGTTTCAGGGTTTAGGGCAGTGCAGTGGTGTTCGGGCAGTGTACGGGGTTGTGCTGGGGCTGGTGTTTCAGGGTTTAGGGCAGTGCAGTGGTGTTCGGGCAGTGTAGGGGGTCGTGCTGGGGGTGGTGTTTCAGGGTTTAGGGCAGTGCAGTGGCGTTCGGGCAGTGTAGGGGGTCATGCTGGGGCTGGTGTTTCAGGGTTTTGGGCAGAGCAGTTGTGTTCGGGCAGTGTAGGGGGTCGCGCTGGGGGTGGTGTTTCAGGGTTTAGGGCAGTGCAGTGGTGTTCGGGCAGTGTAGGGGGTCGTGCTGGGGTTGGTGTTTCAGGGTTTAGGGCAGTGCAGTGGTGTTCGGGCAGTGTAGGGGGTCGTGCTGGGGGTTGTGTTTCAGGGTTTAGGGAAGTGCAGTGGTGTTCGGGCAGTATAGGGGGTCGTGCTGGGGGTGGTGTTTCAGGGTTTAGGGCAGTGGTGTTCGGGCAGTGTAGGGGGTCTTGCTGGGGGTGGTGTTTCAGGGTTTAGGGCAGTGCAGTGGTGTTCGGGCAGTGTAGGGGGTCTTGCTGGGGGTAGTGTTTCAGGGTTTAGGGCAGTGCAGTGGTGTTCGGCCAGTGTAGGTGGTCTTGCTGGGGGTGGTGTTTCAGGGTTTAGTGCAGTGGTGTTCGGGCAGTGTAGGGGGTCGTGCTGGGGGTGGTGTTTCAGCGTTTAGGGCAGTGCAGTGGTGTTCCGGCAGTGTAGGGGGTCGTGCAGGGGGCGGTGTTTCAGGGTTTAGGGCAGGGCAGTGGTGTTTGGGCAGTGTAGGGGTTCGTGCTGGGGGTGGTGTTTCAGGGTTTAGGGCAGTGCAGTGGTGTTCGGGCAGTGTAGGGTGTCGTGCTGAGGGGTGGTGTTTCAGGGTTTAGGGCAGTGGTGTTCGGGCAGTGTAGGGGGTCGTGCAGGGGGTGGTGTTTCAGGGTTTAGGGCAGTGCAGTGGTGTTTGGGCAGTGTAGGGGGTCGTGCAGGGGTGGTGTTTCAGGGTTTAGGGCAGTGCAGTGGTGTTCGGCCAGTGTAGGTGGTCTTGCTAGGGGTGGTGTTTCAGGGTTTAGTGCAGTGGTGTTCGGGCAGTGTAGGGGGTCTTGCTGGGGATGGTGTTTCAGGGTTTAGGGCAGTGCAGTGGTGTTCGGGCAGTGTAGGGGGTCTTGCTGGGGCTGGTGTTTCAGGGTTTAGGGCAGTGCAGTGGTGTTCGGGCAGTGTAGGGGGTCGTGCTGGGGCTGGTGTTTGAGGGTTTAGGGCAGTGCAGTGGTGTTCGGGCAGTGTAGGGGGTCGTGCTGGGGCTGGTGTTTCAGGGTTTAGGGCAGTGCAGTGGTTTTCGGCCAGTGTAGGCGGTCGTGCTGGGGCTGGTGTTTCAGGGTTTAGGGCAGTGCAGTGGTGTTCGGGCAGTGTACGGGGTTGTGCTGGGGCTGGTGTTTCAGGGTTTAGGGCAGTGCAGTGGTGTTCGGGCAGTGTAGGGGGTCGTGCTGGGGGTGGTGTTTCAGGGTTTAGGGCAGTGCAGTGGCGTTCGGGCAGTGTAGGGGTCATGCTGGGGCTGGTGTTTCAGGGTTTTGGGCAGAGCAGTTGTGTTCGGGCAGTGTAGGGGGTCGCGCTGGGGGTGGTGTTTCAGGGTTTAGGGCAGTGCAGTGGTGTTCGGGCAGTGTAGGGGGTCGTGCTGGGGTTGGTGTTTCAGGGTTTAGGGCAGTGCAGTGGTGTTCGGGCAGTGTAGGGGGTCATGCTGGGGGTTGTGTTTCAGGGTTTAGGGAAGTGCAGTGGTGTTCGGGCAGTATAGGGGGTCGTGCTGGGGGTGGTGTTTCAGGGTTTAGGGCAGTGGTGTTCGGGCAGTGTAGGGGGTCTTGCTGGGGGTGATGTTTCAGGGTTTAGGGCAGTGCAGTGGTGTTCGGGCAGTGTAGGGGGTCTTGCTGGGGGTAGTGTTTCAGGGTTTAGGGCAGTGCAGTGGTGTTCGGGCAGTGTAGGGGGTCGTGCTGGGGGTGGTGTTTCAGGGTTTAGGGCAGTGCAGCGGTGTCCGGGCAGTGTAGGGGGTCGTGAAGGGGGTGGTGTTTCAGGGTTTAGGGCAGTGCAGTGGTGTTCGGGCAGTGTAGGGGGTCGTGCTAGGGGTGGTGTTTCAGGGTTTAGGGCAGTGCAGTGGTGTTCGGGCAGTGTAGGGGGTCGTGCAGGGGCTGGTGTTTCAGGATTTAGGGAAGTGCAGTGGTGTTCGGGCAGTGTAGGGGGTCATGCTGGGGGTAGTGTTTTAGGGTTTAGGGTGCTTGTGTAATGTAGGGGGTCGTGCGGGGGGTAGTGTTTTAGGGTAGTGCAGTGGTGTTTGTGTAGTGTAGGGGGTCATGTTTTAGGGTAGTGCAGTGGTGTTTGGGTAGTGTAGGGGGTCGTGCTGGGGGTAGTGTTTTAGGATTTAGGTTAGTGCAGTGGTGTTTGGGTAGTGTAGGGGGTCGTGCTGGGGGTAGTGTTTTAGGGTTTAGGGTAGTGCAGTGGTGTTTGTGTAGTGTAGGGGTTCGTGCTGGGGGTAGTGTTTTAGGGTTTAGGGTAGTGCAGTGGTGCTTGTGTAGTGTAGGGGGTCGTGCTGGGGGTAGTGTTTTAGGGTTTAGGGTAGTGCGGTGGTGTTTGTGTAGTGTCGGGGGTCATGTTTTAGGGTAGTGCAGTGGTGTTTGGGTAGTGTAGGGGGTCGTGCTGGGGGTAGTGATTTTAAGGTTTAGGGTAGTGCAGTGGTGTTTGGGTAATGTAGGGGGTTGTGCTGGGGGTAGTGTTTTAGGGTTTAGGGTAGTGCAGTGGTGTTTGTGTAGTGTAGGGGGTCATGCTGGGGGTAGTGTTTTAGGGTTTAGGATAGTGCAGTGGTGCTTGTGTAGTGTAGGGGGTCGTGCTGAGGGTAGTGTTTCAGGGTTTAGGGCAGTGCAGTGGTGTTCGGGCAGTGTAGGGTGTCGTGCTGAGGGGTGGTGTTTCAGGGTTTAGGGCCGTGCAGTGGTGTTCGGGCAGTGTAGGGGGTCGTGCAGGGGGTGGTGTTTCAGGGTTTAGGGCAGTGCAGTGGTGTTTGGGCAGTGTAGGGGGTCGTGCAGGGGGTAGTGTTTCAGGGTTTAGTGCAGTGCAGTGGTGTTCGGCCAGTGTAGGTGGTCTTGCTGGGGGTGGTGTTTCAGGGTTTAGTGCAGTGGTGTTCGGGCAGTGTAGGGGGTCTTGCTGGGGGTGGTGTTTCAGGGTTTAGGGCAGTGCAGTGGTGTTCGGGCAGTGTAGGGGGTCTTGCTGGGGCTGGTGTTTCAGGGTTTAGGGCAGTGCAGTGGTGTTCGGGCAGTGTAGGGGGTCATGCTGGGGCTGGTGTTTGAGGGTTTAGGGCAGTGCAGTGGTGTTCGGGCAGTGTAGGGGGTCTTGCTGGGGGTGGTGTTTCAGGGTTTAGGGCAGTGCAGTGGTGTTCGGGCAGTGTAGGGGGTCTTGCTGGGGCTGGTGTTTCAGGGTTTAGGGCAGTGCAGTGGTGTTCGGGCAGTGTAGGGGGTCGTGCTGGGGCTGGTGTTTGAGGGTTTAGGGCAGTGCAGTGGTGTTCGGGCAGTGTAGGGGGTTGTGCTGGGGCTGGTGTTTGAGGGTTTAGGGCAGTGCAGTGGTGTTCGGGCAGTGTAGGGGGTCGTGCTGGGGCTGGTGTTTGAGGGTTTAGGGCAGTGCAGTGGTTTTCAGGCAGTGTAGGCGGTCGTGCTGGGGCTGGTGTTTCAGGGTTTAGGGCAGTGCAGTGGTGTTCGGGCAGTGTACGGGGTTGTGCTGGGGCTGGTGTTTCAGGGTTTAGGGCAGTGCAGTGGTGTTCGGGCAGTGTTGGGGTCGTGCTGGGGGTGGTGTTTCAGGGTTTAGGGCAGTGCAGTGGTGTTCGGGCAGTGTAGGGGGTCATGCTGGGGCTGGTGTTTCAGGGTTTAGGGCAGTGCAGTGGCATTCGGGCAGTGTAGGGGGTCATGCTGGGGCTGGTGTTTCAGGGTTTTGGGCAGAGCAGTTGTGTTCGGGCAGTGTAGGGGGTCACGCTGGGGATGGTGTTTCAGGGTTTAGGGCAGTGCAGTGGTGTTCGGGCAGTGTAGGGGGTCGTGCTGGGGTTGGTGTTTCAGGGTTTAGGGCAGTGCAGTGGTGTTCGGGCAGTGTAGGGGGTCGTGCTGGGGGTGGTGTTTCAGGATTTAGGGAAGTGCAGTGGTGTTCAGGCAGTATAGGGGGTCGTGCTGGGGGTGGTGTTTCAGGGTTTAGGGCAGTGGTGTTCGGGCAGTGTAGGGGTCTTGCTGGGGGTGATGTTTCAGGGTTTAGGGCAGTGCAGTGGTGTTCGGGCAGTGTAGGGGGTCTTGCTGGGGGTAGTGTTTCAGGGTTTAGGGCAGTGCAGTGGTGTTCGGGCAGTGTAGGGGGTCGTGCTGGGGGTGGTGTTTCAGGGTTTAGGGCAGTGCAGCGGTGTTCGGGCAGTGTAGGGGGTCGTGAAGGGGTGGTGTTTCAGGGTTTAGGGCAGTGCAGTGGTGTTCGGGCAGTGTAGGGGGTCGTGCTAGGGGTGGTGTTTCAGGGTTTAGGGCAGTGCAGTGGTGTTTGGGCAGTGTAGGGGGTCGTGCAGGGGCTGGTGTTTCAGGATTTAGGGCAGTGCAGTGGTGTTCGGGCAGTGTAGGGGGTCATGCTGGGGGTAGTGTTTTAGGGTTTAGGGTAGTGCAGTGGTGCTTGTGTAGTGTAGGGGGTCGTGCTGGGGGTAGTGTTTTAGGGTAGTGCAGTGGTGTTTGTGTAGGGGGTCATGTTTTAGGGTAGTGCAGTGGTGTTTGGGTAGTGTAGGGGGTCGTGCTGGGGGTAGTGTTTTAGGATTTAGGTTAGTGCAGTGGTGTTTGGGTAGTGTAGGGGGTCGTGCTAGGGGTAGTGTTTTAGGGTTTAGGGTAGTGCAGTGGTGTTTGTGTAGTGTAGGGGGTCGTGCTGGGGTTAGTGTTTTAGGGTTTAGGGTAGTGCAGTGGTGCTTATGTAGTGTAGGGGTCGTGCTGGGGGTAGTGTTTTAGGGTTTAGGGTAGTGCGGTGGTGTTTGTGTAGTGTAGGGGTCATGTTTTAGGGTAGTGCAGTGGTGTTTGGGTTGTGTAGGGGGTCGTGCTGGGGGTAGTCTTTTATGGTTTAGGGTAGTGCAGTGGTGTTTGGGTAATGTAGGGGGTCGTGCTGGGGGTAGTGTTTTAGGGTTTAGGGTAGTGCAGTGGTGTTTGTGTAGTGTAGGGGGTCATGCTGGGGGTAGTGTTTTAGGCTTTAGGATAGTGCAGTGGTGCTTGTGTAGTGTAGGGGGTCTTGCTGGGGGTAGTGTTTTAGGGTAGTGCAGTGGTGTTTTTGTAGTGTAGGGGGGGTCATGTTCTAAGATGCAACGCTCCAATACCTGACCAGTCTGTACTACATAAAACTGCAACAAAACTATAAATAAAAAGTGTTTTTGCACACTTTTGTCATTGGGCTATATGTGGGCTACATCTGGGTAATATTTGTGCTACATTTGGGCTCTTTTTTCACTGGTGGCCATCTTGGAAGACTTCTTTGTTATGAAGTTTCCTAATTTCCTCATTTACTGCAGTCTCCTCAGTAGGAAATGCTTTCAGTTTTTTACTTTGATTCCATCAAGAAGGCATTCAGATGTGTCTCACATTTGCCATAAATTCAGAATGTTAGCACTCTAGTTGCTCATTAGATCACTGTAGTAAAGCTACTGCTCACCAGGGAGTTAACTGGAAGTCTGCTGCTGGTATTGAAAGTGATTGTTTCAGTCTGCATGTCAGAATTTTCTAATGAAATAGAAGAGGATTTGAGATCTCACTTAAAACATGCCCTAATTTTTCTTTCTGCAGCACTAACCATAACTTCTATTTAAAAAAGAACCCCCTCATTTTGTTCCTTTTTAAATTAAATGTTTTAAGTGTTACCGGTTTATTCCAATTAAGATGGCTTCAGGTGTGCCATACTTTTGTCATAAGTAAGGCTGTTAGCGCTCTAGTTGTTCTTTAGAACACTCTGGGAAGCTGCAGTAGAACACAAAGGCATCAACTGGAAGGCTGCTCCTGTTGAAATATAACAGGAAGATATTTGAGATCACACTTGAAACATGTCCTAATTTTTCTTTCTACAGCACTAACCATAATTTCTATGACAAAATGAACCCCATCATTTTGTTCCTTTTTAAATTAAATGTTTTAAGTGTTACCAGTTTATTCCAATCAAGATGGCTTCAGGTGTGCCATACTTTTGTCATAAGTAAGGCTGTTAGCACTCTAGTTGTTCTTTAGAACACTCTGGGAAGCTGCAGTAGAACACAAAGGAATCAACTGACAGTCTCTGCCCTTGTTGGATGTACATGTTTTACTGAGAATGTCAGACTTCATTCTCACATGACTGAGAAAGATAATGTGAATTTACAGAAAATATGCTCTCATTTTAGCTTCTGGAGCACCTTCCAAAACTCTATGGGACAAGCATGTGAAAATAGTTTTCTCACAAACATGATTCATGATATCCCAGCAGAAGGTTTTTCACAAGGTAAAATCACCTTAGAACACACCACAATTCCTGAAATTAGTATGGTACCATCAACAAATGAATTCTAATGTAACTAAAGTCTGTTATCACCCTTTATAGTTCTCCTTTTGGTAACCCTCAAAATCTTTGATTCACTACAATGCATTTCAATGGGGTACTATCATGTATATTGGTCTCAAGATGGCTGCCAGCAATTCCAGGATGAAGTGCTGACAGCCAATCAGATCTCACGATGACATGTGTGGTTAGGCTCCGCCCAGATATATATGTGATTTTACTTTTGATTTTCTCAGGAACTACTGAACGGATTTACACCATTTAAGCAAAAGGCACGACACTGAGCCAAGGGCTACCTCTTTGCCAAATTTGGTATAATTCCATTCAGCAGTTCGGGCTGTAGCTGCAACTAAAGGTTCCTATGGAAAAATGAATGGGGGAAACACGTTTTGGGACCCCCCTTGTTTCTCGGCCCCTGCTTGACGAATCACCCCGAGACTTTCAGGATAGGAGCGGACCAGAGCACCCCAACAAGTTGGAAACCTTCGCGAAGATTCGTCAACCGGCGCCAACGTTATTTCAAATAGAATGTTGCGGATTTCCTATGGAAAATAGGTCCTAACTATAACTATCTACTGGCGACCGCCAGTAGATAATATATATATATATATATATATATATATATATATATATATATGCTGCAAACCAGGCACACCTATCCGTGACCACAACGGACAGCACTCACGGAGTTCCTTGTTAAATACTTTATTGTGCAAAAACCTCCCTCCGACAGACGCGTTTCGCCACACGGCTTCCTCAATGTCGGTTAGTTTTTCATTAACGTGATTCTTTTAAAATACATCATACATCACGTGATAAAAATGAAAAACAAAAGATGGACTTACACTTCATTGAATAGCATTTCATGGCGGCCATCTTAGAACGTGTAAATTATAAACAGTGCTTAATCCCAAAGTGCTAAGTGCTGTGCAAATTACAATATAAAACCCAATATGATGACAAATAAATACATGTTACTACATTTCAGAATTGTATTATAATCAAATTCATATATATCACAATTTCTAAAAACATATATTAATGCTCTAAAACGTTATTTCATTATAAATTCATATATATGCACACGTGTTCATAAGTGTCTCACCAACTCTATTAAAAGATTACATGTAATAAATAACATTTATATCAATAAAAGAGTGGGAGACTATTTACGCCTTGTGTATAATATAAGAGCCAATGTCATCAGTATGCAGACATAATTGTGCCCTGTATGGGCAATTAAAAAAGTCATTCTATGGGAGCCAATAAAATACTGGATTGGAAAGCAGCTAGATTTTAAGATTACTATTCGTCTAGAGATATCTCTTCATCTTTTTTGGTTATCATTTTTATTTTTGTTTTTATGTTTTATTTATTGTTTTACCCCAGATGTACCCACATCTCCTCATCATTATTCAGCCGAATCGGCATCTTGGTTTGAAGGTCAATGATATATTTAGACTCCAAGATACGTAATTGCTGCACTCTAAACCCACCTCTCTCCTTTTTATTGATCTGATCAATACAATAAAATCTAAGGAGGTCCCTGTTGCTTTGATGGAATTTTTCAAAATGACGTGCAACAGGGTACGTAGCGTTTTTATTAGTGATGGCTCGCATATGTTCCAAAACGCTTTTTTTTGTGGGATGAATAGTACTACCAATATAGCGCTTGGAACATGGGCATATTAGACAATAGACTGTGAAATCGGAGTTACAATTAAAAAAAAAAAAAAATATATATATATATATATATATACTCAAAACCAGGCGGGTGCGCAGTGAGTTCAGGCGCAAGTCCCGGGCGCTATAATCAGAGCTCGTGTCACCGCGGTGATCAGACATCTTCCTGTCAGCTTCTTGTTTGAGCATCTCACCCTCTTTCGGCCTCTCATCGCTGCACACACCTCCCTGAGCGCAAACCTTTTACCTTGCATTTCTCGCCTATCGCGGTCTATCGTCCCCTACTGGACAACACCTGCCTCTGCACTTTTTCATGCTCCCTCGGCCTGACATAGCTCGCAGGCATCTTCCTCGTGAGGCAGTCATGCATAGAAGATAACTCGTCTCCGGCCTTTTTCTTTGCACCCCTGTTACTACTAGAGTCTGTCAATTCCTTTACAGATCTCTTTCCGAAGAAGCCCCTCTCAGACTTTCCCCACTTGTTTTTTCTGCTTCCAGGGCCCCTCTAAGATTCCCCTCCCGTTTGTCTGCTACCAGGGACCATCTCAGCCCCGCCCCCCAGTTTGTCTGCTTCCAGAGACCCTGTCAGACCTCACTGTGGCTTGTGTTTTCTCGCACCCTCTTTACTAGTTGGTAAAGCCATCGGACACCTGCATTGATATCTTGATGACATGCCACAGCGTGTTGTGTAGTGCCCACAACACCCAGGGGCTAGCGGGAGCTCGTGCGCTGGGGGGATTTAAGTAATTACATCTGATATCTTGGCGCTACTCAGTGCGTGGGTCACTCCATCGGTGTGCAAGGCGAGGACCGCCGAGATTGGAATCTGTGCCTTGACTGGTACACTTCGCTCTCTGCCGCGGGGCTCAGCCCACCGAGCTGTCTTAAGCCGCTACTTCTCTCAGCGGCATGTTTTCGGGGGGCGTCTGCACCCCACAAATGAGATCCCCTCCGGTTTCATCCATTCATCATTATTAACACCCCCTTGGCATTTTACTGCACTTAGGCCCACGCAGGCGCATGCCCAGGTCTCACCGGCACGCGGGGGCAAATCCTGCGTTCTTAAGATCCCTGTCACCCGGGCCTCCTGCTGCGCGTGACGGTGTTGCTCTTTCTTTAAGAGATCCCTCTTTGATCATTTGGTTTCCCCTTCTCTCACCTCCTGTTGTTTCAGTATCCCTACGCATTGATTTATCATTATATAACAATATTTAGGTGTCCCGTGCCTGACATGGCAGGGGCGTCTTCGGCCGTGCCCCCAAAATTGTGTTGCATTGTTTTGTTTGCGACTCCCCAGAGCTCATATCACGTCTTCTCCCTGTAACCAAATTGTGTGACCCTGGACACGTCTGTTTGTTGTCAGTTGCTCTGGATGCTTTCCCTTTTAACAATGAGAATAACCAAGAAATTGGCTAACCTTCTGCACTGTGTCTATAAACAGGCATTTAACTATTGAGTCATGTGTCAGTTCCACGCACAAAATAACGGAGAAACTGCAAAAAGTGTAGCTCAGAATGGATTGTGAAAAACCATGTCGGGTTCAGACACCTGGCTCCTGCCGGATCTCATCCTTTCATCCCCCGACTCCTGTCGGATCTCATCCTTTCATCCCCTGCCTTCTGACAGATCTCGTCCTTTCACCCCCTGCCTTATTTTTCTGTTGAATCAAACACACGACTGCAAATATACATGCCCCTTTCGGGTCATAAACTGCCTTGGTTCCCGTCAACCTGAATCCCTACTCACACTTTCACATGCAGCGCGTCTAAGAGGGAGAAAACTGAACACCTGTGGCGTTATCAAAGAAATGGGCACAGAAACAGACATCTACACAAATGTGTCTATCCTTAAACCTAGCTTTCTCCCTTATACTTACGAGCGATGGTAATTAACCCAGTCAGAGTCAATGTAATATTTTTTGTATAGTGCCCAGTATGAACCAGTTGGTCTGTGTAGGCGCTTTTCGCATAAATACCCAAAGCACGAAAGAGACTCTCCCCCCTCGCAGAATAACATTAATTCTAACAAACACAAAACGCATCCAAGACGCAGGCTCAAATCCCACAAGAAAGTGCGGGTAATGTTAGTATCTTATTCTGAAACTGATTTGAATAACATTCAAATAGTTTTCCCAGAATGTGTAATGCAGCTCCTTAAACTAAATAAAAAAGGTGCGAAATCCATAATTTGCAGTTTGAAATGCACCATTCACTTCATAGCTGCAGATGAGCGGAAAACAAAGATGCTTTCGGATGCCTACAGTGAAATAACCGACCATTTGATACATGATACACTTGTATCTCCCAGATGTGGCTTAACATCTTTCGGACACCGGGCTCCATTCCGGTTTCGACGTCGTTCATATTTCAAAATCCTGGAAGGAGATGGTGTGCTTTATACTGAATTAGTGAGTTGGAGCCCGTCTGTACCGCCCATTGCGGTCTCGTGGCACTGAGCAGAAGAGTGCTTTTCGACACACACGCACGCACACACTCACTCACTCACTCACTTTGGGCGCAGTATGCCGGCTATTAGCTCTAAACAGGTGCATGTGTGTTAGTGGGGTATCTTTGAGGTCACGGCAAGTTGGGCCCCTCAGGTTGGTATAAAGTGACAGAGTTTGGAGCCCAGGCGGGGGGTGGGAGTGAGTTAAGCAAGCCCTCAGCACCTCACGTTAGAAGTACTTCGTCCCCACCACTGATGGTACAGCAACTCCCTGCCCGCGCCCTTGCCCCGGAAGTAAAAGCCCTCACGGTTCACCATGGTGCGTGAGCTCCTGCTGTAGAAAAAAAACACACTTGTGCACAGGAGAAGCTTACTCCGGACTCGCCGGTGGCTTCGAATTCATTTTAACTCGGTCACTGCCCGCTCCTTTTAAAAGAGCAACAGCTGTTTTATATATCGTCAGGATCACACTGTTCAGTGAAGTTTGAAGCAGGAACGAGCGTGGCTTTTTTTATAGTATTGCAGTGAAGAATGGCAAAGCGAGGCCACACCTTCTTCAGGGGTATGATACAATAAAATAATACACACCACCAACGCACCAAGTAGTAAAACAGTAGTAAATTCTGATTGGGAGACAGTTTGTCTGAAGCCTTTTTGTTACAGCTGAAGGGCACCTGCTGGTGCGTCAAGTCGTAAAACGGCGTTTGCTTAAAAAAACAACGGAAGTGAAATAGTTGAACGTGTATCAGTTTATTCTTTCTCTCAGAGCACAAACGATTTTGTGTCGTGAACTTGTGCAATGGTGCAAATCTCAGAAGTGGTCTTGTATGTTGTGAGAAGGTGTGCGACCAGGAACGGTGGAATGCCTTTCTCGCTGAAAAATCCAACAGGACGTGTAAATTAGCACTACGACCACACTTTAAAACATGACACACTTAACAGGCTTATCGTTTGTAACTACTGTCATTTTAAGAGTGTCATGTTTTTTCAACTGATTACACCTTCCTAGGGATAATAATGAAAGGAGTCACTCTGGATAGGCTGCTGGTTACTCGCAGATATCTGCTACATGCACTGAGCTCGCTGAGCTACCTTACAGGACTTCATACCATCACCGCGGGTGTGAGTATCGGTCAGCGCCTTGACTCCAGGGCGCACGCCATCACCGTGCTCCTGGGGTTGGTGAACCAGAGGGCAGTTCCGAGGCATTAACCACCTCTTTACACCTCGGAGCCCTCCAATGAGAGTCAGCAGCACGGGCGCCTCGAGCAGGAGACTTCATTCGCGCCGCTTTTAAGGCGCATTGATTAGTGTGGGAGGGTCAGGGTGAGTGACCCGCACATACGGGTAGAGACAGCCCTTGGTGCATGTAGAACATATCTCTTCCTTCTTGGGTCGCCCAGTGCCCCGCTTTCTGTCACCTCGCCTCACACGTCGCCTCTCCGTTGCCTACTCTCTCATGAGCTCCCCGCCCCCCCTTCTGTCGGTGGCTCATTCTTACCCATATGATTCACCTCATCGCGGTTCTCTACATCCACCCCACAGACATCTGCCAAGCCACCCACTCACCGACGTATCCGTCTACCTATTTTTTTTATTTTTTTTATTTATTTAATGCATTTTTATATAGCGCGGACTTTACCCGAAGGTGTCAGAGCGCTGTACAATAGAACCAGTTACGTTACATGAGAAAAATGGTATAAAATAGAACGTTACAAAAATAAACAGGAGAGGTAGAGTATAGGCAATATAGGCAATAACACAATATCAGACACAGCAATCAAGGGTGGGGAATGAACAAAAAGATGTTACAAATTTACAGTGATGAACTAGCTTCCTGGAGGGGTCTGAGAATGAGGGTATTAGTTCTGGAAGTGTCTTTGAAGGAGAAGAGATTTGAGGTCCGCTTTGAAAATCTGGATGGAGGTAGTGGCACGGAGCAATGGCGGAAGCGAGTTCCAGATTCTCACCGCATTACCTGAGAACGATTGAGCCATCGATCTTTCCTTTTGAAGGAGGGGGCTCAAGCAGAAACTTTACTGTATTCCGAGAAGGTCTCGAGCCTCCTGACATTTTCAGTTTATTCGCCAGGTAACGAGGGAAGAAGTGTGCAAGGCTTTATGGGTGATGCAGGCAGTTTTATAAATGGATCTTGCCTCGATGGGAAGCCATCGAAGAGAAGACAGGATAGGAGTAATGTGGTCACTACGTTTGGATCCTGAAATAAAGCGAGCTGCTGAATGGAGGACGGATTTGAGGGGGAGAGGTGAGATTTGGGTACGCCAGTCAGGAGAGAATTGCAGTAATCCAGTCTAGAGAGAACTAGCGATTGGACCAATGTTTTTAGGTCTTTCTCCGGGAAGAACCGACGGATCCCCCACAGAAGTCGCAGCTGGTAACGTGCGTTCTTAGCAATGGAGTTGATGTGGGAGATTAGGTTGAGTCTTTTGTCAAGTATGACACCTAGGGATTTAGCGCTGTCGACAATGACGGGTTTATTGTTGAGTAAATTCAGCTGATCCATCCAGGATTGAACCGGAGGAGGGAGAGAGAGGTAGATAGGAGGAGGAATTCAGTTTTGGTGGGATTGAGAATGAGTTGGTGAACTAACATCCAGTTGTGAATAGAGTTGAGAGTAGAGTTGAGTAGTGAAAGATCGTGTGCGGAAGACACCTTGAGGTAGATTTGGGTGTCATCCGCATAGAGATGGTAGTGGATCCCAGATATACTAAGGAGGTTCCCCAAGGGTTCCAGATAGAGATTAAACAGAGTGGGTGCAAGGATAGAACCTTGAGGGACGCCTTGACCTACCACCAATGGAGACGAAGGACTGTTCACTATCTTGATCATTTGTGATCTGTCCGAGAGGAATGAGGCAAACCATTTAAGCACTGTGCCTTCCACGCCCATTCTCTGTTGAAGAATGTTGAGGAGGGTGTTGTGATTAACAGTGTCAAATGCTGCAGAGAGGTCAAGAAGAATCAGAAGGCACGATTCCCCAGAATCGAGTATATGCATCGCATCATCAATCACTTGCAGCAGGGCTGTTTCAGTGCTGCAATTTTGGATGAAACCCGACTGGAACACGTCAAGGAGATTATTGTCCATAATGTGTAGGGAAAGTTGTTTCGCAACACATTTTTCTGTGATTTTAGAAAGAAAAGGGAGGTTGGTGATGGGGCGGAAGTTGTTGAGGTCATTCGCATCTGCGGAAGGTTTTTTTAGAAGAGGGGTAACCTGTCCTGTTTTGAGGGCAGCAGGGAGGGAGCCTTGACTAAGGAAGAGGTTAACTAGTCTGGTCCAGTAAGAGAGAGTATTGGTGTAGAAATCAATGGTGATGCCACTGGGGATGGGGTCAGAGGAATGGTTGGAGGGTTTGGTTTCAAGGATGCATTTGAGGAGGTCATCTTCCGAGATGGCTGCAAAGTTCTGCCAAGTGACTAAGGATTTTCGTTCCTCAATGCGGGTGGGGTGGGTGACCTGATCCACTAGTGATTTTACCTTTTCATCAAAGAATAAAGCGAATTCTGCTGCTTTCTTTGAAGAATCCTCAGGCTTGATGGTTTGGGGAGAGCAGTTTGGGTTTTTGATGAGGTCAAAAAGTTTTTTGGGTCTGTTCTTGGCTGAGTCGAGGAGGGATCTGAAATGTGATGCTTTTTCATGGAATATGTGCTTGTGGTATTTGGATCTTGCCGAACGTAAATGAGAGAGATTGGTGGTGGACGTTACCTACCATCCCCTTCCAAAAGATCCATGAATCCGCCCATCCACTCAGTCTCTCCATCCACCCACTAACACTCTCTCTCTTCCCTTCTCGACTTTCCAGTGCAGTCTGTCTCTCGAGCGCTCACTTTCTTTCTCCTAGTCTCGCTGGGGCTGGAGCGCCTGCCTCTCTAAACACTGTAAGTGGCTCTTTCTGCACCTCACTTGCTCCTTTCTATACTTCTCTTGCCTCTTTCTGCACCCCTGTTGCTTCATTCTGCACTTTCCATGCTTCTTTCTGCACCTGTCTTGCTTCCTTCTGCACCCCTGTTGTCTCTTTATGTACCTCTTTTGTCTCTTTCTGCACTTTTCTTGGCTTTTTCTGCACCTCTCTTCCCTCTTTCTGCATGTCTGTTGCCTCTTTCTGCACCTCATGTGCTTCTTTCTGCACCCCGTTGTCTATTTCTGCACTCGTCTTCCCTCTTTCTGTACCTTTCCTGCCTGTTTTTGCATCTCACTTGTCTCTTTCTGCACTTTTCTTGCTTCTTTCTACACCTCTGTTGCTTCTTTCAGCAATTCTCTTGCATGTTTCTGCACCTCTCTTGCCTCTTTTTGCACATCTGTTGGCTCTTTCTGCACCTCACTTGCTCCTTTCTACACTTCTCTTGCCTCTTTCTGCACCCCTGTTGGTTCATTCTGCACTTTCCATGCTTCTTTATGCACCTGTCTTGCTTCTTTCTGCACCCCTGTTGTCTCTTTATGTACCTCTTTTGCCTCTTTCTCCACTTTTCTTGCGTCTTTCTGCACCTCTCTTCCCTCTTTCTGCACATCTGTTGCCTCTTTCTGCACCTCATTTGTTCTTTCTGCACCCCTGTTGTCTCTTTCTGCACTCACCTTCCCTCTTTCTGTACCTTTCCTGCCTGTTTTTGCATCTCACTTGCCTCTTTCTGCACTTTTCTTGCTTCTTTCTACACCTCTGTTGCTTCTTTCAGCAATTCTCTTGCCTCTTTGTGCACTTCTCTTGCCTGTTTCTGCACTTCTCTTGCATCTTTCTGCACCCCTGTTGCTTCATTCTGCACTTTCCATGCTTCTTTCTGCACCTGTCTTGCTTATTTCTGCACCCCTGTTGTCTCTTTATGTACCTCTTTTGCCTCTTTCTGCACGTCTGTTGCCTCTTTCTGCACCTCATTTGCTTCTTTCTGCACCTGTGTTGTCTCTTTCTGCACTCGTATTCCCTCTTTCTGTACCTTTCCTGCCTGTTTTTGCATCTCACTTGCCTCTTTCTGCACTTTTCTTGCTTCTTTCTACACCTCTGTTGCTTCTTTCAGCAATTCTCTTGCCTCTTTGCGCACTTCTCTTGCCTGTTTCTGCACTTCTCTTGCCTCTTTCTGCACCCCTGTTGCTTCATTCTGCACCTCACTTGCTTCTTTCTGCACCTGTCTTGCTTCTTTCTGCACCCCTGTTGTCTCTTTATGTACCTCTTTTGCCTCTTTCTTCACTTTTCTTGGCTGTTTCTACACTTCTCTTCCTTCTTTCTGTACCCCTCCTGCCTTTTTCTGTACCTCTCTTGCCTCTCTCTCCACCCCTCTTCCCTCTTTCTGCACCTCTGTTGGTTCTTTCTGCACTGCTCTTGCTTCTATCTGCACCTTACTTACCTCTTTCTGCACTTCTCTTGCTTCTTTCTACACCTCTGTTGCTTCTTTCAGCAATTCTCTTGCCTCTTTCTGCACTTCTCTTCCTTCTTTCTGCACACCTCCTGCCTCTTTCTGTTCTTCTCTTGCCTCTTTGTGCACCTCTCCTACCCCTTTCTGCACCCCTTTTGCCTCTTTTTACACCTCTGTTGGTTCTTTCTGCACTGCTCTTGCTTCTTTCTGCACCTCACTTGCCTCTTTCTGCACTTCACTTGCTTTTATCTACACCTCTCTTGCCTTTTTCGGCACCTGTGTTGCTTCTTTCTGTACTTCTCTTGTCTCCTTCTGCACCTCTTAGTTAGAGGTAGTTTTAATCCCCCTGCCCTATTATGTACTAGGGCCATACAGGGGAGGTCATGCCAATCACAGGGGTACCCCAACCCATAGTGTACCCTCATGTATGTAGGTGTTTTCACTGTATTCTAAGTGTCTTTCAGCATAGCACTGCCTCCGGGCCTGGTTAGTCAGAGTCAGTTACCACCAGTACCAGTCAGCAAAAAGTTGGGGGCACAGGATGACTTTGCAACAAGGCCTCTTTCTGCTCCTCTGTTGGTTCTTTGTGCACATCTCTTGCTTCTTTATGCACCTTTCTTCGACTTTCTGGACTTCTGTTGCCTCTTTCTGCATTTCTCTTGCTTCTTTCTGCGCCTTTCTTCCTCTTTCTGCACATGTCCTACCTTTGTAGGCATAGTTAGAAATTAGCATTTAAAACACCTTTGAAATTTACTCAAAAAACCACAGGTTTCAGGGACGTTATAGGTAGAAATTAGCATTTAAAAAAACCTTTGAAATTCACTGAAAAAACCATAGGTTTTAGGGACGTTATAGTTAGAAATTAGCATTTAAAAAACCTTAGAAATTCACTGAAAAAACCACAGGTTTCAGGGACGTTATAGTTAGTTGGACATGTCACTCGTACAAAACCAGAGAAATTCGGCCGTTATAGTTAGTTCAGCTAACTATAACTCGCGCCCCGCAATGCACTGCTGATGACCTCACATATTACATCATTCATGACATGGTCAGTGACATCACTGATGACATCACTGATGACATCTCAAATGACATCACTGATGACATCACTGATGACATCATCTACGTGATAATCTGATGCACCTCCTCATACACTAATATAACCTTTGATACACCCACTCTAAAATACAGACTACCATTTTCGAAACCATAGACACACCAATACCAGTTAGTACAAACCCACTCACTAATTCCTAGGTCTACACACACATCCACTCATTCACCCATACAGTCACTCATACATGCAGTCAACCATCAATACGGCACTATCATATGCACTCACATATCTATACAGACACTCACACACCGCCACTCATCCATAGAGTTACTCACACACCTAGTCAGTCATGCAAAGAATCAATCATACTCCAATTTACTCACCTATACAGTTATACACACACCACCTCACTTATTCAAACATATACTAACACATACTTATACTCTTATACAATAACTAATACAAGCACACACTCATCCATACAGCCACTCTCACAATCACTCACTCTCACATATAGTCATTTATATACTCCAACACTCATATATACTGCCTTTCACATATGCAGTTACTCACACATGTACCACTGAGGCATCCATTCACTCACCAACACACCCATACACACACTCACCCACCCATACAGCCCTTCAGAGATACACTCTTGAACCCATACACCCAGTGAATCACCCACTCACACATCTATGCACAGAGTCACACACCCCCACCTACCCACACAGACACTCAGGCACCCATACATATACTCAGACAACCAATCAATAACCCATATAGACCCTCATTTAGCTACTCACCAACTCATGCAACCGCTTACACACCAACTGACAAACTAAACTGTGTGAATATCTGTATCAGTCACTAACCCATGCATTCAGTAAGACACATTTAATCACTCACTTATACAGTCAGTCACGCACCTACTAAATCATCCATTCAGACACTTATACACCCACTCATTCTTCAATACACCTTGGCCTATATATATATAAAATATATTTAAACTTTACAGAAACACACAGTCACTGGATGATGTCATCAGTGATGTCATCAGTAATGTCATTTGAGATGTCATCAGTGATGTCATCAGTGATGTCACTGACCATGTCATGAATGATGTAATATGTGACGTCATCAGCAGTGCATTGCGGGTGCGCGAGTTATAGTTAGCTGAACTAACTATAACGGCCGAATTTCTCTGGTTTTGTACGAGTAAAATGTCCAACTAACTATAACGTCCCTGAAACCTGTGGTTTTTTCAGTGAATTTCTAAGGTTTTTTAAATGCTAATTTCTAACTATAACATCCCTGAAACCTATGGTTTTTTCAGTGAATATATATATATATATCAAACAAAGAAAGGTTACCCTCAGTGAGGACGCCCACCTGGAAAACAAGTCTCTTTAAGTGAGGGCTGCAGCGACTTCAACATTCAGCTTCCATCCTTTTCAAAGCTGGCTTTGCGCGTTTTGGATTCACATCCTTGTTCACAAGCCAAACACAAGGAACAAACAGCAGCCATGGAGTAGAGCACCTGCATTTAATTAAGTGAGTCCCGCCCCAGTTGGCGTGTGCTCCACCTTAGTGGGCGTATGCTACATTGCATTATGGTATTTGCAGTCTCTACCCACCAATATAGTCCCCAAGTGGGTGTTGCCGTATTCCTCTAATCTGTGTGATTAAAAATCCTCAGTGGGTTGATGCAAGCAGGCAGTATGAAGTGGGCTGCCAATACTGGTCTCTCACATGTGAGCTTTTCCATCCTTAAATCTGCGCGAGGTCCTCCTGACGCCGAAGGTCCACAGTTACGCGGCGGTTCGGCCTCGCGACTGAGCACAGATGCTCACATCAAACAAAAAAAGGTTACCCTCAGTGAGGATGCCCACCTGGAAAACAAGTCTCTTAAAGTGAGGACTGCAGCGACTTCAACATTGCACCTGCATTTAATTAAGTGAGTCCCGCCCCAGTGGGTGTGTGCTCCGCCTTAGTGGGCGTATGCTACATTGCATTATGGTATTTGCAGGATATGAAATAAAACACACCTGCACGAAATAAGAGGAGTCCGTTTCTGTTTCTGGTTCCAGGGTACAGGGAATCGTTGGAGAAAAGGAGCTTTGAATATATATATATATATATATATATATATATATATATATATATATATATATATATATATATATATATAATCTACTGGTGGTCGCCAGTAGATAGTTATAGTTAGGACCTTTAGGAGCAATTGGTTGTCTGATATTAAGGGATTCAACAAATGCAACAACTGCAGGGCCTGCAAATTTGGCAAAAGCATCACCCAGGTGGACTCAGCATTTAGGAAATATCCCTTCATTATAAGGCACCGCCTCACATGCAAAACTGAATTTGCAGTTTACCTACTAGTCTGTTCATGCAACCTATGGTACATTGGGAGCACCAAGCTACCGGTGCACCAGCGCATCTTACAACATCTTAGGGCCATAGTGAATAATGATTCAACTTACCCTGTAGCGAGACACTTTAGGGACAAGCACAGCAACAACTTGACTCATTTACAATACTCAGTCATGGACTGTATACCTACGCTAGTGAGGGGTGGAAATCGGGAAAAACTCCTTAGACAACTAGAGAGCAAACACATCATCGAGTTCAACACCAAGGCCCCATCTGGGTTAAACTTGAGTGAAGATTTACATAACTTCCTATGATTTCCCACCGCATGAACAGGCAACACATTTACACACTAATGACACACAGAGCCCTCCCCTATGCCCCACCGATTCTTCTATTTCTAATCCTGCTATTTCTAATCCTGTCTCAGTATTTATGGCGCACTAAGTGCTGCAGACAACCATTTAAAAGAGATAGGATTAGTATCAATTGCACAATATGATCTCGCTATGACCATTTGTATGTTAATTACTTATTTGTACATTATCTTGGTTTAATTTATTGAAATGCTTATAATAGCAACTTGCGGTCTTGATATTCATATCTTGAATAGAGAGCTAACTTTGGTGTAATTGGTTTTGCCACATGTATTTTTGTATCTCTTTACTTTTGCTACATATTTGAAATATGTCCATCATAGTTTTACGTAATTGTAACAGCTGAACCGCTATACAATGTTACCTTTTTTTTGTTCCCTCCCTTAATTATATGTTCCCCCTAGAAAAACATAGGGCAGTACATACCCATGTGTACTTGTACAGTAGAGGCGCTACAATGATTATCAATTTTGTGTCTTTTGTTTTAAATAACACCCCGTGTTTAGATGCTGTCACATAAACCATTAGATTTAATACATTTGTGCGTGACATGAGGCACTCACGGGCACACTCGTATTTCCTATCACCTCCCTCCCTTTCACAGTACACACACCCAACACAACCACTTATTAGCAAAAGCAATAGCATGCACTCGCAGCAATTTAAACAGGCACTTTTGCCATTTTTTATCTTTTTCTAGGCTGATCACGCGCACTCGTGCCCGACACTCACATATTTAGCTTGGCGGTCAATCCAATACAGCAATGCGATGTACGTGACTCACTAAACACAGGATCCTTCACCTAAGGATACATTTTGTACTTACAAGCTCGCAGTCACTCTGAATATTCCTGCACTGACTTCATTTTAACAACAACAGTGAGCGGGAGTTATTACACGAGCGCTAGCATTGAGGAGAATGACATTACAGATGCCTTCCACCTCCACATCATTATACCGCCATGTACGCAGCCATTGGTCAGCACCAGATTTACAGTAAATCAACACTGCAGTAAAGTAAAGGTACTACAGGAAAAGTGCCACATCATGTTGTAAAGTGCCTAATTGAACGATTAACACTGTAGAAAGACTATTGCTTTATCACTATGTATATATAGATCACCCTCACTTGCAGTGCACCATGTGAACAAGGCCGCATGTCTGGCGGCCAAAACGCGTCTTTGGACAATGATGGCTAAACAATAAAGATCTTGCCACTTCAACTGCTGTGGAGTCTGTGTCCTTGTGTAGCGCCGGTGTTACTGGACACTCTTGGATTTTCATGTGGATATATATATATATATGCTGCAGACTTCGTCGCAAACTTCCTCTTGCTAGGAACAGACGAAACAGACCCAGTTGTCAGTGCAAAAATAGTTTATTTCTCCATACCCCTATATATATATTATCTACTGGTGGTCGCCAGTAGATAGTTATAGTTAGGACCTATTTTCCATAGGAAATTCGCAACATTCTATTTCTAATAACTTTGGCGCCGGTTGATGAATCTTCGCGAAATTTTCAAAACTCGTGGGGTGCTCCGGTCTGCTCCTATCCTGAAAGTTTCGGGGTGATTCGGCAAGCGGGGGCCGAGAAAAAAGGGGGGTCCCAAAACGTGTTTTCTCCATGTTAATTCCCATAGGAAATTTTAGACACGGCTACAGCCCGAACTGCTGAACGGAATTACACCAAATTTGGCAAAAAGGTAGCGCTTGGTTCAGAAAGCGACCTTTTTTTTAAATGGTGTAAATCCGTTCAGTAGTTGCGGAGAAATTCAAAAAGTAAGAGTCAAAAAATCAATTTCCCATAGGAAACTTTATGCAAGGCTACAGCCAGAACTGCTGAACGGATTTACACCAAATTTGGCAAAGAGGTAGTTCTTGGTTCAGAAAGAACCGTTTTTGTTAAATGGTGTAAATCCGTTCAGTAGTTCCTGAGAAAATCAAAAGTAAAAACACATATATATCTGGGCGGAGCCTAACCACACATGTCATCGTGAGATCTGATTGGCTGTCAGCACTTCATCCTGGAATTGCTGGCAGCCATCTAGGGACCAATATAAATGATAGTACCCAATTGAAATGCATTGTAGTGAATCGAAGATTTTGAGGGTTACCAAAAGGAGAACTATAAAGGGTGATAACAGACTTTAGTTACATTACAATTCATTTGTTGATGGTACCATACTAATTTCAGGAATTGTGGTGTGTTCTAAGGTGATTTTACCCTGTGAAAAACCTTCTGCTGGGATATCATGAATCATGTTTGAGAGAAAACTATTTTCACATGCTTGTCCCATAGAGTTTTGGAAGGTGCTCCAGAAGCTAAAATGAGAGCATATTTTCTGTATATTCACATTATCTTTCTCAGTCATGTGAGAATGAAGTCTGACATTCTCAGTAAAACATGTACATCCAACAAGGGCAGAGACTGTCAGTTGATTCCTTTGTGTTCTACTGCAGCTTCCCAGAGTGTTCTAAAGAACAACTAGAGTGCTAACAGCCTTACTTATGACAAAAGTATGGCACACCTGAAGCCATCTTGATTGGAATAAACTGGTAACACTTAAAACATTTAATTTAAAAAGGAACAAAATGATGGGGTTCATTTTGTCATAGAAATTATGGTTAGTGCTGTAGAAAGAAAAATTAGGACATGTTTCAAGTGTGATCTCCCTAAAACACTACCCCCAGCACGACCCCTTCACTACACAAACACCACTGCACTGCCCTAAACCCTAAAACACTACCCCCAGCACGACCCCTATACTACCCAAACACAACTGCACTACCCTAAACCCTAAAACACTACCCCCAGCACCACCCCCTTCACTACCTAAACACAACTGCACTACCCTAAACCCTAAAGCACTACCCCCAGCACGACCCCTTCACTACCCAAACACAACTGCACTACCATAAACTCAAAAACACTACCCCCAGCACGACCCCCTACACTACCCAAACACCACTGCACGACCCTAAACCCTAAAACACGACCCCCTACACTACACAAACACCACTGCACTACCCTAAACCCTAGAAACACTAGAACCCAGCACGACCCCCTACAGCACACAAACACCACTGCACTACCCTAAACCCTAACACACTACCCCCTACACTACACAAACACCACTGCACTACCCTAAACCCTAAAACACTACCCCCAGCACTACCCCCTACACTACCCAAACACCATTGCACTACCCTAAACCCTAAAACACTACCCCCAGCATGACCCCCTACACTACACAAACACCACTGCACTACCCTAAACCCTAAAACACTACCCCCAGCACGACCCCCTACACTACCAAAAAACCACTGCACTACACTAAACCCTAAAACACTACACCCAGCATGACTCCCTACACTACACAAACATCACTGGACTACCCTAAACCCTAAAACACTACCCCCAGCACGACTCCCTACACTACCCAAACACCACTGCACTACCCTAAACCCTAAACCACTAACCCCAGCATGACCCCTACACTACCCAAACACCACTGCACTACCCTATACCCTAAAACAGGACCCCTACACTACACAAACACAACTGCACTACCCTAAACCCTAAAACACTACCCACAGCATGACCCCTACACTACACAAACTCCACTGCACTACCCTAAAACACTACCCCCTACACTACACAAACACCACTGCACTACCCTAAACCCTAAAACATTACCCCCAGCATGACCCCCTATACTACACAAACACCACTGCACTACCCTAAACCCCCCTACATTATACAAACACCACTGCATTACTCTAAACCCTAAAACACTACCCCCAGCATGACCCCCTCACAACACAAACACCACTGCACTACCCTAAACCCTAAATCGACCCCCAGCACGACCCCTACACTACCCAAACACCACTGCCATACCCTAAACCCTAAAACACTACCCCCAGCATGAACCCCTACACTACTCAAACACCACTGCACTACCCTAAACCCTAAAACACTACCCCCAGCACTACCCCCTACACTACACAAACACCACTGCACTACCCTAAACCCTAAAACACTACCCTAGCACTACCCCCTACACTACCCAAACACCACTGCACTAACATAAACCCTAAAACACTACCCCCAGCACAACCCCCTACACTACACAAACACCACTGCACTACCCTAAACCCTAAAACACTACCCCCAGCATGACTCCCTACTCTACCCAAACACCACTGCACTACCCTAAACACTAAATCTACCCCCAGCATGACCCCCTACACTACCCAAACACCACTGCACTACCCTAAACCATAAAACACTACCACCAGCATGACCCCCTACACTACTGAAACACCACTGCACAACCCTAAACCCTAAAACACTACCCCAGCATGACCCCCTACACTCCCCATACACCACTGCACTACCTTAAACCCTAAAACACTACCCCCAGCACGACCCCCTACACTACTGCACTACCCTAAACCCTAAAACACTACCCCCAGCACGAATCCCCCTACACTACCCAAACACCACTGCACTACCCTAAACCCTAAAACACTACCCCCAGCACGACCCCCTACACCACCCAAACACCACTGCACTACCCTAAACCCTAGAAAAGAAACCCCCACCCCATGCCCAATTCCCCTTACCTCTCACTCCTCGTGGTTCCTCTCTCCTCGTGGTTCCTGCTTCATGTCGTCTCTGAGGGGCGGTGCACGTCGTTGTGAGGAAACGTAACATCCTCTGTTTCCTTACAACGACATGGATCGTCTACATGTTTTTTAGAACGCATGGTCATTTAACATACATACCTTTACAACAAAATTCGTTGTAAAGGCATGCGTGGTAAATGACCATGCGTTCTAAAAATGCGTAGTAATGACTTCGTGATGTACAACGCATGCGTGGTAATGCATGCGTTGTAATGGTATCGCAAAGTAAAAAAGTCGTTGTAATGGCTGTTTACCGATCGAAGCTGGCCCCTGTTCTTCAGTGAGACGTTTATTTGATTAATTAGGAGGAAGGAATGTGGTTTTTTTACCGAAAAGTGCATTCCAGGCTGTTGTATTGTGAAAGTGTCCGCGTGGCCTGGTTTCACTTCCAGTGAGAGAGTGGAAGAGTCTGTTTGGAACTAAAGGAGTTCTGTTGTTGGACGGGGCCGGCGCGACATGTCATCAGAAAACATAGCTAATGGAAAGCGTCCTCCCTGAAGTGTGGAGCAGTGCCATGAGAGGTCAACGAGTGTGCGTCCCACCGCAGTATGACCGTACCGCGTGACCCATGTGCCACCTCCAGGGTATGGGAGGCAGAAGCGGCATCGCAGGTCCTCCAGAAGACCGTTGTAGCACTAATTCTACATTTTGGTACTAGGGCATTTTAACTTTGTTGTTCCTGCCAGATACAAAGAGAAGATCCTGTGTTATTCAGTGCCCTCGTTTCCTTTTTTGTGGGTTGTGGTGCTTGTCACTTCGCTGCCCCGCCGATGCACACGACTGGGCACCCCACCTCGTGTGCCATCTGCAGGGCCTCTGCCCTCGGATCACTGGTTTCGGTTTCTGGAGTGGCAACATAAACAGTTGCTCCCAAAGGACTAGCCTGAACACTTAGGTGAATATCCCCTGCACCAGCATTCCACGGAAATTCTTTCCTAGCTCTCCCACGTCAACGAGGACGTCATAATAGCACGGCTCCGCTCGCGACACCGTATGACGTCATCGGAGCCATAAGAGGACCTCGTCGGCGTGCTGACGTCAGTTCCACCCATTTTTCCGTGCCACCGAGGCAAACAGGGGACCGAGACATTTTCACATGTATACATAGTATAATAAATATATATATATTCACTGAAAAAACCATAGGTTTCAGGCATGTTATAGTTAGAAATTAGCATTTAAAAAACCTTAGAAATTCACTGAAAAAACCATAGGTTTCAGGCACGTTATAGTTAGAAATTAGCATTTAAAAACCTTTAAAATTCACTGAAAAAACCATAGGTTTCAGGGGCGTTATAGTTAGTTGGACATTTCACTCGTACAAAACCATAGAAATTCCCCGTTATAGTTAGTTCAGCTAACTATAACTCGCGCGCACCATAAAGCACTGCTGATGATGTCACATATTACATCACTCATGACATGGTCAGTGACATCACTGATGACATCACTGATGACATCTCAAATGACATCACTGATGACATCACTGATGACATCATCCAGTGAATGTGTGTTTTTCTGAAAATTAAATATGTTTTATATATGTATATCTCAAGGTCGATGGAAGAATAAATGGGTATATAAGTGTCTAAATGGATGTTTTTTTTTTTTTACATTGATTGTATAACTGACTAAGTGTATCTTAGTGAATACATGGGTTAGTGAGTAATGTTTAAATATGAAAATATCTGTATCAGTCTCTCACTTTGTGTATAAGTGGCTGCATGGGTTGGTGAGTAGCTACATGAGTGTCTATATGGGTTATTAGTTGGTTTTTTGAGTATCAGTATGAGTTTCTGTATGGTTCGGTGGGGGGTATTACTTAGTGCATAGATGCATAAATGAGTGACTCACTGTTTGTATGTGTTGAAGACAGCATGTGTGCAGGACTGTATAGGTGGATGAGTATGTGTATGGGTGTGTTAGTGAGTGAATGACTGTCTTAATAGTGTCTTTATGAGTATCTACATATGTTTTAAACTAGTATATGTGAGTATTGGTGTATATAAGTGAGTATATGTGAGAGTGAGAGATTGGAAGAGTTCCTGTACAAATAAGTAGGTGTTTCTATAAGTGATTGTTTAAGAGAGTAAGTATGGGTAAGTTTCTGTAGAAGTAAGTGTGGTAGTGTGTATGTAACTGTATATGCAAGCAAATGGATGTTTGATACTTTGTTTGCATGTGTGACTATGTGTGTGAGTAACTCTATGGATGAGTGGCGGTGTGTAACAGGATGTATAGGTGTATGAGTACATATGATGAGTGAGTACATGTATGAGTGACTGTATAGGGACTGTTGGTGAATGAGTGGATGTGTGTGTAGATCTTGGAATTACTGAATAGGTGTGTTGTAACTGGTATTGGTATGTCCATTGTTTTGAAAATGTTAGTTTGTATTTTTGAGTGTGTGTATCAAAGGTTATATTAGGGTGAGAGGAGGTCTGCCACTCTATCACAAGGATGATGTCATCAGTGATGTCATCAGTGATGTCATTTGAGATGTCATCAGTGATGTCATCAGTGATGTCACTGACCATGTCATGAGTGATGTAATATGTGACGTCATCAGCAGTGCATTGCGGGCGTGCAAGTTATAGTTAGCTGAACTAACTATAACGGGGAATTTCTATGGTTTTGTACGAGTGAAATGTCCAACTAACTATAACGCCCCTGAAACCTATGGTTTTTCAGTGAATATATATATATATATATATATATATATATATATATATATATATATATACATACCTCCCCGGGGCTTTATTAATTATGTGCAGGGGGCACGCGGCCCCTCTGCAGCCCCGTGGACCGCCACCTCCCCGGGGCTTTGCAATAAAATGCGTGGGGGGGGCTCCTGCCCCCCCACGCTGGCCCGGGGACCGCCACATCCCCGGGGCTTCAATTTATTTGAGGCGAGGGGCCTCACGTACCCCCCCAAGCCCCGGGAACCACCACCTCCCGGGGCTTCAATTTAAATAAATAAATGTGGGGGGGCTCCTGCCCCCCCACACTCCCTCGGGGACCACCACCTCCCCGGGGCACTAATTATGGTAATGCGGGGGTCCGTTCCGGCCCCCCGGCCCTGGGGACCACCACCTCCCAGGGGCTGTGTTTATGTTGGGAGGGGGGCTGGGCGGCCCCCCTCCTGGAACCCTCCTTGGCCCTGGGGACCGCCACCCCCCAGGGCCGTCTCCAGCAATGTCCCGGGGTGCCCACCCCCGGGACATTGCAGTTTGCAATGACAGGACGGAGGCACGGCTCCCGCCCTGTCATTGCAAACTTCTGCTTTGCTTCGTGGAAGTGAGAGCAGGAAACCTGCTCTCGCTTCCACGAAGCAAAGCAGATTGCTTTTGGACAAGGAGAGTTGCATGTCAGCAGCTCCCCTTGTCCAAAATCAATGCCGGCTCCAGCAGGAGGTGGGGAGCCGGCCGGGATCACGGGGGCATTGGGCTCCCCCTGCTGTCCCCAGCATGAGGGCCGGCCCCGGGGGATGGGGTCCCCAGGCCTGAAATCAGCCTCAGGAGGGGAGCCACGTGGCCGCCCTCTAAAATTAAAAATAAAGGCTGGCCAGGCCCAGGGGGATGGGGTCCCCGGGGCCAGAAGTGGCCCAGGGAAGGGGGGCCATGTGGCTTCCCTCCCGTAATTAAAAAAAGAAAAAGAAAAAAAAACGAGGCCAGGCCCCGGGGGATGGGGTCCCCGGGGCTAGAAGTGGCCCAGGGAAGGGGGGCCACGCAGCCCCCCTCCCGTATAATTAATCTAAAAAAAAAAATTAAACGAGGCCATGCCCCGGGTGATGGGGTCCCCGGGGCTGAAATCGGCCTTTGGGGGGGGGGGGGCTGCGGAACGCCCTCACCCGATTTTTTATTTTTTTTTATATTAAATGGATCAGGTCCTGGGGATGGGGTCCCCATGGCCCACAAAATATTAAGAGAAGGGAAGCCACACAACCCCCTATAACAAAAAAAAAATCCGGCATCACGCCGGATGCCCCGCCCCCTCCCTGCACCACTCCGCAAACGCACCTCCTGGCACGTTCTAAGTTGGGGGATTAAGTCCCCTTGAATCCTGAGGGTCCCTGGGGGCCAACTAGCCCACCAGGTACCTCCAGTAAGCCCCACACAGTGGGATTGCTGAGAGGTGGTCCGGGGCCATGCCCCTTTTTACACCACTCTGCAAACGCGCCTCTTGGCGCATTGCTGGTGGGGCGAAGAGGTCCTCTTGTGTTCTGAGTACCTCAGGACTAAAGTGGACTTCATCCCCCAGGCAGCAGTGCGCCAGGAGGCGCGTTTGCAGAGTGGTGTAAAAAGGGGGCGTGGCCTCAGACCACTCTCAGCAATCCAGCTGTGTGGGGCTTACTGGAGGTACCTGGTAGGCTAGTTGGCCCCCAGGGACCCTCAGGATTCAAGGGGATTTAATCCCCCAACCCAGAATCCATCAGGAGGCCCGTTTGCAGAGTGGTGGAGAAAGGGGGCGTGGCCTGTGTCCACCTGTCAGCAATCCCACTATCTGGGACATACTGGAGGTATCAGGTAGGCTAGTTGGCCCCTAAGGACCCCCAACAGCAAAGGGGACTTTAATCCTCATCCAAGAGCATGCCAGGAAGTGCGTTTGCAGAGTGGTGGGGAAAGGGGGCGTGGCCTGCTATGACAATTTAGCAATCCTGCTGTGTGGGACTTCCTGGAGATAATAGGAGGGGTAGTTGGCCCCCAAAGATGTCTTTAGGGGCCGACTACCCCTCCTGTTACCTCCAGTAAGTCCCACACAGTGGGATTGCTAAGAGGTCTTTGGAGGCCACACCTCCCTTTCTCCACCACTCTGCAAATACGCCTCCTGGCACACTACAGGTTGGGGGATGAAGTCCACTTTACTCCTGAGGGACTTTGGGGGCCACGAAGCCCTCCTGGTACCGCCTGTAAGTCCTACGCAGCTGAATTCCTGAGCGCTGGTCGGAGGCCCAGCACCCTTTCTCCACCACTCTGCAAACGCGACTACTAGTTAAAGAAGCATTTGAAATGTAATAGGTCTCGCATTTACGAGAGTTAGAGCTATTGGCATTGTAAATGTAAACGTTTTTTACTAATGTTTTTTGGAGTGGAGTGGATGTACGTTGTGTGTAGTGGAATTATGTGGTATGTGCTGTAGTGAAATTATGTGGATAGAAAGTATTTGGTATTTAGTGTATAGGAATTATGTAAAGTGGGATTATGTGTTATGGAGAGTAATTATGTGGTATGGTAGTCTGTTTTGTGGAGTGGTAACCTCAGGTTTAGTCTTCCTCGTTTCCATAGAAGCTAAACTATGAACTCAATGAGACAAAAAAAAGGAATCACTGAGGAGCACTTCTTGACCTAGTCAGAGGTATGAACAGGGAAACTGGAATCATGCGACTGTTTGGCCACACCGACTTTCGCACAATTATACATTTTACGCATTAGCCACATAATCCATCATCTGCGGCCTAATCTGTAGATTTGAACAAAAAAAGCCTTGTTTCTAGCTCAAACGGCTCAATCGTTACCAGAAATGCAGCGACAAGTGTTACAGCGTGGTGGAAGGACCTTTGTAATCCTAAAATGGTCACCTGTTACTTATTGCTAAATGTGGGTGTTAAATTAGTACTAATGGTGTGCAAGCCACTCTTGCTTCTTTCTGCGCCTCTCTTGCCTCTTTCTGCATTTCTGTCACTTCTTTCTGCACCTTTCTTTCTTTTTCTGCACTTCTTTTGCCTCTTTCTGCACATTTCTTCTACTTTCTGCCCCTCTCTTGCCTCTTTCTGCACCTATGTTGCCTCTTTCTGCACCTCACTTGCTTCTTTGAGCACTCCTCTTGTCTCTTTCTGCACCCTTCTTCCCACTTTCTGCACCTCTCTTGCCTCTTTCTGCACCCCTCTTCACTCTTTCTGCATCCCCTCCTGCCTCTTTCTGCACCTCTGTTCCTTCTTTCTGCACTTCTTTTGTTTCTTTCTGCACCCCTCTTCCCTCTTTTTCCACCCCTCGTCCCCCTTTCTGCATCTCTGATGCTTCTTTCTGCACTTCTCTTGCCTCTTTCTCCGCCCCACCTCCCCCTTTGTGCATCTCTGTTGCTTCTTTATGCACTTCTCTTTATTCTTTCTGCACCTCTCATGCTTCTTTTTGCACCCCTTGTGCCTCTTTCTGCACCCCTCTTCCCTCTTTCTGCACTCCTCTTGCCTCTTTCTGCACCTCTGTTGCTTCTTTCTGCACTTCTTTTGTTTATTTCTACACCTATCTTGCTTCTTTCTGCACCCCTCTTGCCTATTTCTCAACCCCTCTTGTCCCTTTTTTCATCTCTGTTGCTTCTTTCTGCACTTCGCTTGCCTCTTTCTCCGCCTCTCATCCGTCTTTCTGCACCTGTGTTGCTTCTTTCTGCACCTCTCTTGCTTCTTTTTGCACCCCTTGTGCCTCTTTCTACACCCCTTTTCCCTCTTTCTGAACTCCTCTTGCCTCTTTTAGCACCTCTGTTGCTTCTTTCTGCACTTCTTTTGTTTCTTTCTGCACCTCTCTTGCTTCTTTCTGAACCCCTCGTCTCTTTCTCCACCCCTCTTCCCCTTTTCTGCATCTCTGCTGCTTCTTTCTGAACTTCTCTTGTTTCTTTCTCTACCCCTCTTCCCTCTTTCTTCACCTCTGTTGCTTCTTTCTGCACCTCTCTTGCTTCTTTCTGCACCCCTTGTGCCTCTTTCACACCCATCTTCCCGCACCCCTCTTGCCTCTTTCTGCACCTCTGTTCCTTCTTTCTGTACTTTTTTTGTTTCTTTCTGCACCTCTGGCTTCTTTTTGCACCCCCTTCCCTCTTTCGGTACCACTCTTGCCTCTTTCTGCACCTTTGTTCCTTCTTTCTGCACTTCTTTTGTTTCTTTCTGTACATCTATTGCTTCTTTCTTCACCCCTCGTGCCTCTTTCTGCACCCCTTTACCCTCTTTTTGCACGCCTCTTGCCTCTATCTGCCCCTCTGTTGCGTCTTTCTGCATTCCTCTTGCTTCTTTCTCCACCTCTCTTGCTTCTTTCTGAACCACTCGTGCTTCTTTCTGCACCCCTCTTCCCTCTTTCTGCACCCCTCTTGCCTCTTTCTGTACCTCTGTTCCTTCTTTCTGCACTTCTTTCGTTTCTTTCTGCACCTCTCTTGCCTCTTTCTCCACCCTCAACCCTCTTTCTGCACCTCTGTTGCTTCTTTCTGCACTTCAATTACTTCTTTCTGCACCTCTGTCCCTTCTTTCTGCACTTCTTTCGTTTCTTTCTGCACCTCTCTTGCCTCTTTCTTCACCCTCATCCCTCTTTCTGCACCTCTGTTGCTTCTTTCTGCACATCTATTGCTTCTTTCTGCACCTCTGTCCCATCTTTCTGCAACTCTTGTGCCTCTTTCTGCACCCCTCTTCCCTCTTTCTGCATCCTCTTGCCTCTTTCTGCACCTCTGTTCCTTCTTTCTGCACTTCTTTTGTTTCTTTCTGCAACTCTCTTGCTTCTTTCTGTAACCCTCTTGTGTCTTTCTCCACCCCACTTGTCCCTTTTTTCATCTCTGTTGCTTCTTTCTGCACTTTGCTTGCCTCTTTCTCTGCCTCGCATCCGTCTTTCTGCACCTCTGTTGCTTCTTTCTGCACTTATCTTGCTTCTTTCTGCACCTCTCTTGCTTCTTTCTGAACCCCTTGTGCCTCTTTATACACCCCTTTTCACCCTTTCTGCACTCTTCTTGCCGCTTTTAGCACCTCTGTTGCTTCTTTCTGCACTTCTTTTATTTCTTTCTGCACCTCTCTTGCTTCTTTCTGAACCCCTTGCCTCTTTCTCCACCCCTCTTCCCCTTTTCTGCATCTCTGCTGCTTCTTTCTGCACTTCTCTTGTTTCTTTCTCCACCCCTCTTTCCTCTTTCTTCACCTCTGTTGCTTCTTTTTGCACCTCTCTTGCTTCTTTCTGCACCCCTTGTGCCTCTTTCACACCCCTCTTCCCGCACCCCTCTTGCCTCTTTCTGCACCTCTGTTCCTTCTTTCTGCACTTCTTTTGTTTCTTTCTGCACCTCTCGCTTCTTTCAGCACCCCTCTTCCCTCTTTTGGTACCACTCTTGCCTCTTTCTGCACCTTTGTTCCTTCTTTCTGCACTTCTTTTGTTTCTTTCTGTACATCTATTGCTTTTTTCTTCACCCCTCGTGCCTCTTTCTGCACCCCTTTACCCTCTTTTTGCATGCCTCTTGCCTCTTTCTGCACCTCTCTTGCTTCTTTCTGAACCACTCGTGCTTCTCTCTGCACCCCTCTTCCCTCTTTCTGCACCCCTCTTGCCTCTTTCTGTACCTCTGTTCCTTCTTTCTGCACTTCTTTCGTTTCTTTCTGCACCTCTCGTGCCTCTTTCTCCACCCTCATCCCTCTTTCTGCACCTCTGTTGCTTCTTTCTGCACTTCAATTACTTCTTTCTGCACCTCTGTCCCTTCTTCTGCAACTCTTGGGCCTCTTTTTGCATCTCTGTTGCTTCTTTCTGCACTTCTCTTGCCTCTTTCGCCACCCCTCATCCCTCTTTCTGCACCTCTGTTGCTTCTTTCTGCACATCTATTGCTTCTTTCTGCACCTCTGTCCCTTCTTTCTGCAACTCTTGTGCCTCTTTCTGCACCCCTCTTCCCTCTTTCTGCATCCTCTTGCCTCTTTCTGCACCTCTGTTCCTTCTTTCTGCACTTCTTTTGTTTCTTTCTGCAACTCTCTTGCTTCTTTCTGAATCCCTTTTGCGTCTTTCTCCACCCCACTTGTCCCTTTTTTTCATCTCTGTTGCTTCTTTCTGCACTTCGCTTGCCTATTTCTCCGCCTCTCATCCGTCTTTCTGCACCTCTGTTGCTTCCTTCTGCACTTATCTTGCTTCTTTCTGCACCTCTCTTGCTTCTTTCTGCACCCCTCATGCCTCTTTCTACACCCCTTTTCCCTCTTTCTGCACTCCTCTTGCCTCTTTTAGCACCTCTGTTGCTTCTTTCTGCACTTCTTTTGTTTCTTTCTGCACCTCTCTTGCTTCTTTCTGAACCCCTCGCCTCTTTCTCCACCCCTCTTCCCCTTTTCTGCATCTCTGCTGCTTCTTTCTGCACTTCTCTTGTTTCTTTCTCCACCCCTCTTCCCTCTTTCTTCACCTCTGTTGCTTCTTTCTGCACCTCTCTTGCTTCTTTCTGCACCCCTTGTGCCTC
Source organism: Calotriton arnoldi (assembly GCA_963921515.1). NCBI lineage: Eukaryota > Metazoa > Chordata > Amphibia > Caudata > Salamandridae > Calotriton > Calotriton arnoldi. The sequence goes on from CAWUFW010021024.1 coordinate 69,717, forward strand.
TTTAACACCCCTCTTCCCGCACCCCTCTTGCCTCTTTCTGCACCTCTGTTCCTTCTTTCTGCACTTCTATTGTTTCTTTCTGCACCCCTCTTCCCTCTTTCGGTACCACTCTTGCCTCTTTCTGCACCTTTGTTCCTTCTTTCTGCACTTCTTTTGTTTCTTTCTGTACATCTATTGCTTCTTTCTTCACCCCTCGTGCCTCTTTCTGCACCCCTTTACCCTTTTTTGCACGCCTCTTGCCTCTTTCTGCCCCTCTGTTGCGTCTTTCTGCACTCCTCTTGCTTCTTTCTCCACCTCTCTTGCTTCTTTCTGAACCACTCGTGCTTCTTTCTGCACGCCTCTTCCCTCTTTCTGCACCCCTCTTGCCTCTTTCTGTACCTCTGTTCCTTCTTTCTGCACTTCTTTCATTTCTTTCTGCACCTCTCTTGACTCTTTCTCCACCCTCATCCCTCTTTCTGCACCTCTGTTGCTTCTTTCTGCACTTCAATTACTTCTTTCTGCACCTCTGTCCCTTCTTCCTGCAACTCTTGGGCCTCTTTTTGCATCTCTGTTGCTTCTTTCTGCACTTCTCTTGCCTCTTTCTCCACCCCTCATCCCTCTTTCTGCACCTCTGTTGCTTCTTTCTTCTCATCTCTTGCTTCTTTCTGCACCTCTGTCCCTTCTTTCTGCAACTCTTGTGCCTCTTTCTGCACCCCTCTTACTTCTTTCTGCATCCCTCTTGCCTCTTTCTGCACCTCTGTTCCTTCTTTCTGCACTTCTTTTGTTTCTTTCTGCAACTCTCTTGCTTCTTTCTGTATCCCTCTTGCATCTTTCTCCACCCCACTTCCCCCTTTCTGCATCTCTGTTGCTTCTTTCTGCACTTCTCTTGCTTCTTTCTGCACCTCTTTTGCTTCTTTCTGCACCACTCGTGCCTCTTTCTGCACACCTCTTTCCTCTTTCTGCACCCCTCGTCTCTCTTTCTGCACTCCTCTTACCTCTTTCTGTACCTCTGTTCCTTCTTTATGCACTTCTTTTGTTTCTTTCTGCACCTCTCTTGCTTCTTTCTGCACCCTTCTTGCCTCTTTCTCCACCACTCTTCCCCCTTTATGCATCAATTTTCTTTCTTTCTTTCTGCACTTCTCTTGTCTCTTTATCCACACCTCTTCCCTCTTTCTGCACTTCTTTTGTTTCTTTCTGCACCCCTCTTGCCTCTTTCTGCACCTCTGTTCCTCCTTTCTGCACTTCTTTTGTTTCTTTCTGCAGCTCTCTTGCTTCTTTCTGCACCCCTCTTGCCTCTTTCTCAACCCCTCTTGTCCCTTTTTTCATCTCTGTTGCTTCTTTCTGCACTTCGCTTGCCTCTTTCTCCGCCTCTCATCCGTCTTTCTGCACCTGTGTTGCTTCATTCTGCACCTCTCTTGCTTCTTTTTGCACCCCTTGTGCCTCTTTCTACACCCCTTTTCCCTCTTTCTGCACTCCTCTTGCCTCTTTTAGCACCTCTGTTGCTTCTTTCTGCACTTCTTTTGTTTTTTTCTGCACCTCTCTTGCTTCTTTCTGAACCCCTCATCTCTTTCTCCACCCCTCTTCCCCTTTTCTGCATCTCTGCTGCTTCTTTCTGATCTTCTCTTGTTTCTTTCTCCACCCCTCTTCCCTCTTTCTTCACCTCTGTTGCTTCTTTCTGCACCTCTCTTGCTTCTTTCTGCACCCCTCTTGCCTCTTTCTGTACCTCTGTTCCTTCTTTCTGCACTTCTTTCATTTCTTTCTGCACCTCTCTTGACTCTTTCTCCACCCTCATCCCTCTTTCTGCACCTCTGTTGCTTCTTTCTGCACTTTAATTACTTCTTTCTGCACCTCTGTCCCTTCTTCCTGCAACTCTTGGGCCTCTTTTTGCATCTCTGTTGCTTCTTTCTGCACTTCTCTTGCCTCTTTCTCCACCCCTCATCCCTCTTTCTGCACCTCTGTTGCTTCTTTCTGCACATCTCTTGCTTCTTTCTGCACCTCTGTCCCTTCATTCTGCAACTCTTGTGCCTCTTTCTGCACCCCTCTTCCTTCTTTCTGCATCCCTCTTGCCTCTTTCTGCACCTTTGTTCCTTCTTTCTGCACTTCTTTTGTTTCTTTCTGCAACTCTCTTGCTTCTTTCTGTATCCCTCTTGCGTCTTTCTCCACCCCACTTCCCCCTTTCTGCATCTCTGTTGCTTCTTTCTGCACTTCTCTTGCTTCTTTCTGCACCTCTTTTGCTTCTTTCTGCACCACTCGCGCCTCTTTCTGCACAACTCTTTCCTCTTTCTGCACCCCTCTTCTCTCTTTCTGCACTCCTCTTACCTCTTTCTGTACCTCTGTTCCTTCTTTATGCACTTCTTTTGTTTCTTTCTGCACCTCTCTTGCTTCTTTCTGCACCCTTCTTGCCTCTTTCTCCACCACTCTTCCCCCTTTATGCATCAATTTTCTTTCTTTCTGCACTTCTCTTGTCTCTTATCCACACCTCTTCCCTCTTTCTGCACTACTTTTGCCTCTTTATGCACCCCTCTTGCCTCTTTCTGCACCTCTGTTCCTCCTTTCTGCACTTCTTTTGTTTCTTTCTGCAGCTCTCTTGCATCTTTCTGCACCCCTTGCCTCTTTCTGCACCCTTCTTCCCTCTTTCTGCACCCCTGTTGCCTCTTTCTGCACCGCTGTTCCTTCTTTCTGTACTTCTTTTGTTTCTTTCTGCATATCTCTTGCTTCTTTCTTTACCACTCATGCCTCTTTCTGCACCCCTCTTACCTCTTTTTGCACCCCTCTTGCCTCTTTCTGCACCTCTGTTGCTTCTTTCTGCACTCTTCTTGCTTCTTTTTACACCTCTCTTGCTTCTTTCTGCACCACTTGTGCTTCTTTCTGCACTCCTCTTCCCTCTTTCTGCCCCCTTTTGCCTCTTTCTGCACCTCTGTTCCTTCTTTTTCCACTTCTTTTGTTTCTTTCTGTACCTCTCTTGCTTCTTTCTGCACCCCTCTTGCCACTTTCTCCACCCCTGTTCCCCCTTTTTGCATCTCTGTTGCTTCTTTCTGCACTTCTCTTGCCTCTTTTTCCACCCCTCATCCCTCTTCCTGCACCTCTATTGCTTCTTTCTGCACTTCTCTTGCTTCGTTCTGCACCTCTGTCCCTTCTTTCTGCAACCCTTGTGCCTCTTTCTGTACCACTCTTCCCTCTTTCTGCACCCCTCTTGCCTCTTTCTGCACCTCTGTTCCTTCTTTCTGCACTTCTTTTGTTTCTTTCTGCAACTCTCTTGCTTCTTTCTGTATCCCTCTTGCCTCTTTATCCACCCCACTTCCCCCTTTCTGCATCTTTGTTGCTTCTTTATGCACTTCTCTTGCTTATTTCTGCACCTCTCTTGCTTTTTTCTGCACCCCTCGTGCCTCTTTCTGCACCCCTCTTCCCTCTTTCTGCCACTCCTCTTGCCTCTTTCTGCACCTCTGTTGCTTCTTTCTGCACTTCTTTTGTTTCTTTCTGTACCTCTCTTGCTTCTTTCTGCACCCCTCTTGCCTCTTTCTCTACCCCTCTACTGCCTTTTTCCATCTCTGTTGCTTCTTTCTGCACTTCGCTTGCCTCTTTCTCCACCCCTCATTCGTCTTTCTGCACCTCTGTTGCTTCTTTCTGCACATCTCTTGCTTTTTTCTGCACCTCTCTTGCTTCTTTCGTCACCCCTCGTGCCTCTTTCTGCACCCCTCTTCCCCTTTCTGAACCTTCTTGCCTCTTTCTGTACCTCTGCTCCTTCCCTTCTTTCTGCACTTCTTTTGTTTCTTTCTGCACCTCTCTTGCTTCTTTCTGCACTTCTCTTGCTTCTTTCTGTACCTCTGTCCCTTCTTTTGCAACCCTTGTGCCTCTTTCTGCACCACTCTTCCCTCTTTCTGCACCCTGCTTGCCTCTTTCTGCACCTCTGTTCCTTCTTTCTGCACTTTTGTTTCTTTCTGCAACTCTCTTGCTTCTTTCTGTATCCCTCTTGCCTCTTTCTCCACCCCACTTCCCCCTTTCTGCATCTCTGTTGCTTCTTTATGCATTTCTCTTGCTTCTTTCTGCACCTCTCTTGCTTCTTTCTGAACCCCTCGTGCCTCTTTCTGCACCCCTCTACCCTATTTCTGCACTCCTCTTGCCTCTTTCTGCACCTCTGTTGCTTCTTTCTGCACTTCTTTTGTTTCTTTCTGCAATTCTCTTGCTTCTTTCTGTATCCCTCTTGCCTCTTTCTCCACCCCACTTCCCCTTTCTGCATCTCTGCTGCTTCCTTATGCCCTTCTCTTGCTTCTTTCTGCACATCTGTCCCTTCTTTCTGCAACTCTTGTGCCTCTTTCTGCACCCCTTTTTCCTCTTTCTGCATCCCTGTTGCTTCTTTCTGCACTTTGCTTGCATCTTTCTCCGCCCCTCATCTGTCTTTCTGCACCTCTCGTGCTTCTTTCTGCACCCCTTGCCTCTTTCTGAACCCCTCTTGCCTCTTTCTGCACCTCTGTTCCTTCTTTCTGCACTACTTTTGTTTCTTTCTGCACATCTCTTTCTTCTTTCTTCACCCCTTGTGCCTTTTTCTGCACCCCTCTTCCCTCTTTTTTCACCCATATTGCCTCTTTCTACACCTCTGTTGCTTCTTTCTGCACTCCTCTTGCTTCTTTCTACGCCTCTATTGCTTCTTTATGCACCACTTGTGCTTCTTTCTGCACCCCTCTTTCTGCACCCTTGCCTCTTTCTGCACCTCTGTTCCTTCTTTCTGCACTTCTTTTGTTTCTTTCTGCACCTCTCTTGCTTCTTTCTGCACTTCTCTTGCCTCTTTCTCCACCCCTCATCCCTCTTTCTGCACCTCTGTTGCTTCTTTCTGCACTTCTCTTGCTTCTTTCTGCACCTCTGTCCATTCTTTTTGCAACCCTTGTGCCTCTTTCTGCACCACTCTTCCCTCTTTCTGCACCCCTCTTGCCTCTTTCTGCACCTCTGTTCCTTCTTTCTGCACTTCTTTTGTTTCTTTCTGCACCTCTCTTGCTTCTTTCTGCACTTCTCTTGCTTCTTTCTGTACCTCTGTCCCTTCTTTTTGCAACCCTTGTGCCTCTTTCTGCACCACTCTTCCCTCTTTCTGCACCCTGCTTGCCTCTTTCTGCACCTCTGTTCCTTCTTTCTGCACTTTTGTTTCTTTCTGCAACTCTCTTGCTTCTTTCTGTATCCCTCTTGCCTCTTTCTCCACCCCACTTCCCCCTTTCTGCATCTCTGTTGCTTCTTTATGCATTTCTCTTGCTTCTTTCTGCACCTCTCTTGCTTCTTTCTGAACCCCTCGTGCCTCTTTCTGCACCCCTCTACCCTATTTCTGCACTCCTCTTGCCTCTTTCTGCACCTCTGTTGCTTCTTTCTGCACTTCTTTTGTTTCTTTCTGCAATTCTCTTGCTTCTTTCTGTATCCCTCTTGCCTCTTTCTCCACCCCACTTCCCCCTTTCTGCATCTCTGCTGCTTCCTTATGCCCTTCTCTTGCTTCTTTCTGCACATCTGTCCCTTCTTTCTGCAACTCTTGTGCCTCTTTCTGCACCCCTTTTTCCTCTTTCTGCATCCCTGTTGCTTCTTTCTGCACTTTGCTTGCGTCTTTCTCCGCCCCTCATCTGTCTTTCTGCACCCCTTGCCTCTTTCTGAACCCCTCTTGCCTCTTTCTGCACCTCTGTTCCTTCTTTCTGCACTACTTTTGTTTCTTTCTGCACATCTCTTTCTTCTTTCTTCACCCCTTGTGCCTTTTTCTGCACCCCTCTTCCCTCTTTTTTCACCCATATTGCCTCTTTCTGCACCTCTGTTGCTTCTTTCTGCACTCCTCTTGCTTCTTTCTACGCCTCTATTGCTTCTTTATGCACCACTTGTGCTTCTTTCTGCACCCCTCTTTCTGCACCCTTGCCTCTTTCTGCACCTCTGTTCCTTCTTTCTGCACTTCTTTTGTTTCTTTCTGCACCTCTCTTGCTTCTTTCTGCACTTCTCTTGCCTCTTTCTCCACCCCTCATCCCTCTTTCTGCACCTCTGTTGCTTCTTTCTGCACTTCTCTTGCTTCTTTCTGCACCTCTGTCCATTCTTTTTGCAACCCTTGTGCCTCTTTCTGCACCCCTCTTGCCTCTTTCTGCACCTCTGTTCCTTCTTTCTGCACTTCTTTTGTTTCTTTCTGCAACTCTCTTGCTTCTTTCTGTATCCCTCTTGCCTCTTTCTCCACCCCACTTCCCCCTTTCTGCATCTTTGTTGCTTCTTTATGCACTTCTCTTGCTTATTTCTGCACCTCTCTTGCTTTTTCTGCACCCTCGTGCCTCTTTCTGCACCCCTCTTCCTCTTTCTGCCACTCCTCTTGCCTCTTTCTGCACCTCTGTTGCTTCTTTCTGCACTTCTTTTGTTTCTTTCTGTACCTCTCTTGCTTCTTTCTGCACCCCTCTTGCCTCTTTCTCTACCCCTCTACTGCCTTTTTCCATCTCTGTTGCTTCTTTCTGCACTTCGCTTGCCTCTTTCTCCACCCTCATTCGTCTTTCTGCACCTCTGTTGCTTCTTTCTGCACATCTCTTGCTTTTTTCTGCACCTCTCTTGCTTCTTTCGTCACCCCTCGTGCCTCTTTCTGCACCCCTCTTCCCCTTTCTGAACCTTCTTGCCTCTTTCTGTACCTCTGCTCCTTCCCTTCTTTCTGCACTTCTTTTGTTTCTTTCTGCACCTCTCTTGCTTCTTTCTGCACTTCTCTTGCTTCTTTCTGTACCTCTGTCCCTTCTTTTTGCAACCCTTGTGCCTCTTTCTGCACCACTCTTCCCTCTTTCTGCACCCTGCTTGCCTCTTTCTGCACCTCTGTTCCTTCTTTCTGCACTTTTGTTTCTTTCTGCAACTCTCTTGCTTCTTTCTGTATCCCTCTTGCCTCTTTCTCCACCCCACTTCCCCCTTTCTGCATCTCTGTTGCTTCTTTATGCATTTCTCTTGCTTCTTTCTGCACCTCTCTTGCTTCTTTCTGAACCCCTCGTGCCTCTTTCTGCACCCCTCTACCCTATTTCTGCACTCCTCTTGCCTCTTTCTGCACCTCTGTTGCTTCTTTCTGCACTTCTTTTGTTTCTTTCTGCAATTCTCTTGCTTCTTTCTGTATCCCTCTTGCCTCTTTCTCCACCCCACTTCCCCCTTTCTGCATCTCTGCTGCTTCCTTATGCCCTTCTCTTGCTTCTTTCTGCACATCTGTCCCTTCTTTCTGCAACTCTTGTGCCTCTTTCTGCACCCCTTTTTCCTCTTTCTGCATCCCTGTTGCTTCTTTCTGCACTTTGCTTGCATCTTTCTCCGCCCCTCATCTGTCTTTCTGCACCTCTCGTGCTTCTTTCTGCACCCCTTGCCTCTTTCTGAACCCCTCTTGCCTCTTTCTGCACCTCTGTTCCTTCTTTCTGCACTACTTTTGTTTCTTTCTGCACATCTCTTTCTTCTTTCTTCACCCCTTGTGCCTTTTTCTGCACCCCTCTTCCTCTTTTTTCACCCATATTGCCTCTTTCTACACCTCTGTTGCTTCTTTCTGCACTCCTCTTGCTTCTTTCTACGCCTCTATTGCTTCTTTATGCACCACTTGTGCTTCTTTCTGCACCCCTCTTTCTGCACCCTTGCCTCTTTCTGCACCTCTGTTCCTTCTTTCTGCACTTCTTTTGTTTCTTTCTGCACCTCTCTTGCTTCTTTCTGCACTTCTCTTGCCTCTTTCTCCACCCCTCATCCCTCTTTCTGCACCTCTGTTGCTTCTTTCTGCACTTCTCTTGCTTCTTTCTGCACCTCTGTCCATTCTTTTTGCAACCCTTGTGCCTCTTTCTGCACCACTCTTCCCTCTTTCTGCACCCCTCTTGCCTCTTTCTGCACCTCTGTTCCTTCTTTCTGCACTTCTTTTGTTTCTTTCTGCACCTCTCTTGCTTCTTTCTGCACTTCTCTTGCTTCTTTCTGTACCTCTGTCCCTTCTTTTTGCAACCCTTGTGCCTCTTTCTGCACCACTCTTCCCTCTTTCTGCACCCTGCTTGCCTCTTTCTGCACCTCTGTTCCTTCTTTCTGCACTTTTGTTTCTTTCTGCAACTCTCTTGCTTCTTTCTGTATCCCTCTTGCCTCTTTCTCCACCCCACTTCCCCCTTTCTGCATCTCTGTTGCTTCTTTATGCATTTCTCTTGCTTCTTTCTGCACCTCTCTTGCTTCTTTCTGAACCCCTCGTGCCTCTTTCTGCACCCCTCTACCCTATTTCTGCACTCCTCTTGCCTCTTTCTGCACCTCTGTTGCTTCTTTCTGCACTTCTTTTGTTTCTTTCTGCAATTCTCTTGCTTCTTTCTGTATCCCTCTTGCCTCTTTCTCCACCCCACTTCCCCTTTCTGCATCTCTGCTGCTTCCTTATGCCCTTCTCTTGCTTCTTTCTGCACATCTGTCCCTTCTTTCTGCAACTCTTGTGCCTCTTTCTGCACCCCTTTTTCCTCTTTCTGCATCCCTGTTGCTTCTTTCTGCACTTTGCTTGCGTCTTTCTCCGCCCCTCATCTGTCTTTATGCACCTCTCGTGCTTCTTTCTGCACCCCTTGCCTCTTTCTGCACCTCTGTTCCTTCTTTCTGCACTACTTTTGTTTCTTTCTGCACATCTCTTTCTTCTTTCTTCACCCCTTGTGCCTTTTTCTGCACCCCTCTTCCCTCTTTTTTCACCCATATTGCCTCTTTCTGTACCTCTGTTGCTTCTTTCTGCACTCCTCTTGCTTCTTTCTACGCCTCTATTGCTTCTTTATGCACCACTTGTGCTTCTTTCTGCACCCCTCTTTCTGCACCCTTGCCTCTTTCTGCACCTCTGTTCCTTCTTTCTCCACTTCTTTTGTTTCTTTCTGCACCTCTCTTGCTTCTTTCTGCACTTCTCTTGCCTCTTTCTCCACCCCTCATCCCTCTTTCTGCACCTCTGTTGCTTCTTTCTGCACTTCTCTTGCTTCTTTCTGCACCTCTGTCCATTCTTTTTGCAACCCGTGTGCCTCTTTCTGCACCACTCTTCCCTCTTTCTGCACCCCTCTTGCCTCTTTCTGCACCTCTGTTCCTTCTTTCTGCACTTCTTTTGTTTCTTTCTGCAACTCTCTTGCTTCTTTCTGTATCCCTCTTGCCTCTTTCTCCACCCCACTTCCCCCTTTCTGCATCTCTGTTGCTTCTTTCTGCACTTCTCTTGCTTCTTTCTGCACCTCTGTCCATTCTTTTTGCAACCTTTGTGCCTCTTTCTGCACCACTCTTCCCTCTTTCTCCACCCCTCATCCCTCTTTCTGCACCTCTGTTGCTTCTTTCTGCACATCTATTGCTTCTTTCTGCACCTCTGTCCCTTCTTTCTGCAACTCTTGTGCCTCTTTCTGCACCCCTCTTCCCTCTTTCTGCATCCTCTTGCCTCTTTCTGCACCTCTGTTCCTTCTTTCTGCACTTCTTTTGTTTCTTTCTGCAACTCTCTTGCTTCTTTCTGAATCCCTCTTGCGTCTTTCTCCACCCCACTTGTCCCTTTTTTCATCTCTGTTGCTTCTTTCTGCACTTCGCTTGCCTCTTTCTCCGCCTCTCATCCGTCTTTCTGCACCTCTGTTGCTTCCTTCTGCACTTATCTTGCTTCTTTCTGCACCTCTCTTGCTTCTTTCTGCACCCCTCATGCCTCTTTCTACACCCCTTCTCCCTCTTTCTGCACTCCTCTTGCCTCTTTTAGCACCTCTGTTGCTTCTTTCTGCACTTCTTTTGTTTCTTTCTGCACCTCTCTTGCTTCTTTCTGAACCCCTCGCCTCTTTCTCCACCCCTCTTCCCCTTTTCTGCATCTCTGCTGCTTCTTTCTGCACTTCTCTTGTTTCTTTCTCCACCCCTCTTCCCTCTTTCTTCACCTCTGTTGCTTCTTTCTGTAACTCTCTTGCTTCTTTCTGCACCCCTTGTGCCTCTTTAACACCCCTCTTCCCGCACCCCTCTTGCCTCTTTCTGCACCTCTGTTCCTTCTTTCTGCACTTCTATTGTTTCTTTCTGCACCCCTCTTCCCTCTTTCGGTACCACTCTTGCCTCTTTCTGCACCTTTGTTCATTATTTCTTTCTGCACTTCTTTTGTTTCTTTCTGTACATCTATTGCTTCTTTCTTCACCCCTCGTGCCTTTTTCTGCACCCCTTTAACCTCTTTTTGCACGCCTCTTGCCTTTCTGCCCCTCTGTTGCGTCTTTCTGCACTCCTCTTGCTTCTTTCTCCATCTCTCTTGCTTCTTTCTGAACCACTCGTGCTTCTTTCTGCACGCCTCTTCCCTCTTTCTGCACCCCTCTTGCCTCTTTCTGTACCTCTGTTCCTTCTTTCTGCACTTCTTTCATTTCTTTCTGCACCTCTCTTGACTCTTTCTCCACCCTCATCCCTCTTTCTGCACCTCTGTTGCTTCTTTCTGCACTTCAATTACTTCTTTCTGCACCTCTGTCCCTTCTTCCTGCAACTCTTGGGCCTCTTTTTGCATCTCTGTTGCTTCTTTCTGCACTTCTCTTGCCTCTTTCTCCACCCCTCATCCCTCTTTCTGCACCTCTGTTGCTTCTTTCTGCACATCTCTTGCTTCTTTCTGCACCTCTGTCCCTTCTTTCTGCAACTCTTGTGCCTCTTTCTGCACCCCTCTTCCTTCTTTCTGCATCCCTCTTGCCTCTTTCTGCACCTTTGTTCCTTCTTTCTGCACTTCTTTTGTTTCTTTCTGCAACTCTCTTGCTTCTTTCTGTATCCCTCTTGCGTCTTTCTCCACCCCACTTCCCCCTTTCTGCATCTCTGTTGCTTCTTTCTGCACTTCTCTTGCTTCTTTCTGCACCTCTTTTGCTTCTTTCTGCACCACTCGCGCCTCTTTCTGCACAACTCTTTCCTCTTTCTGCACCCCTCTTCTCTCTTTCTGCACTCCTCTTACCTCTTTCTGTACCTCTGTTCCTTCTTTATGCACTTCTTTTGTTTCTTTCTGCACCTCTCTTGCTTCTTTCTGCACCCTTCTTGCCTCTTTCTCCACCACTCTTCCCCCTTTATGCATCAATTTTCTTTCTTTCTGCACTTCTCTTGTCTCTTTAACCACACCTCTTCCCTCTTTCTGCACTACTTTTGCCTCTTTATGCACCCCTCTTGTCTCTTTCTGCACCTCTGTTCCTCCTTTCTGCACTTCTTTTGTTTCTTTCTGCAGCTCTCTTGCATCTTTCTGCACCCCTTGCCTCTTTCTGCACCCTTCTTCCCTCTTTCTGCACCCCTGTTGCCTCTTTCTGCACCTCTGTTCCTTCTTTCTGTACTTCTTTTGTTTCTTTCTGCATATCTCTTGCTTCTTTCTTTACCACTCATGCCTCTTTCTGCACCCCTCTTCCCTCTTTTTGCACCCCTCTTGCCTCTTTCTGCACCTCTGTTGCTTCTTTCTGCACTCTTCTTGCTTCTTTCTACACCTCTCTTGCTTCTTTCTGCACCACTTGTGCTTTTTTCTGCACTCCTCTTCCCTCTTTCTGCCCCCTTTTGCCTCTTTCTGCACCTCTGTTCCTTCTTTTTCCACTTCTTTTGTTTCTTTCTGTACCTCTCTTGCTTCTTTCTGCACCCCTCTTGCAACTTTCTCCACCCCTGTTCCCCCTTTTTGCATCTCTGTTGCTTCTTTCTGCACTTACCTTGCCTCTTTTTCCACCCCTCATCCCTCTTCCTGCACCTCTATTGCTTCTTTCTGCACTTCTCTTGCTTCGTTCTGCACCTCTGTCCCTTCTTTCTGCAACCCTTGTGCCTCTTTCTGTACCACTCTTCCCTCTTTCTGCACCCCTCTTGCCTCTTTCTGCACCTCTGTTCCTTCTTTCTGCACTTCTTTTGTTTCTTTCTGCAACTCTCTTGCTTCTTTCTGTATCCCTCTTGCCTCTTTCTCCACCCCACTTCCCCCTTTCTGCATCTTTGTTGCTTCTTTATGCACTTCTCTTGCTTATTTCTGCACCTCTCTTGCTTTTTTCTGCACCCCTCGTGCCTCTTTCTGCACCCCTCTTCCCTCTTTCTGCCACTCCTCTTGCCTCTTTCTGCACCTCTGTTGCTTCTTTCTGCACTTCTTTTGTTTCTTTCTGTACCTCTCTTGCTTCTTTCTGCACCCCTCTTGCCTCTTTCTCTACCCCTCTACTGCCTTTTTCCATCTCTGTTGCTTCTTTCTGCACTTCGCTTGCCTCTTTCTCCACCCCTCATTCGTCTTTCTGCACCTCTGTTGCTTCTTTCTGCACATCTCTTGCTTTTTCTGCACCTCTCTTGCTTCTTTCGTCACCCCTCGTGCCTCTTTCTGCACCCCTCTTCCCCTTTCTGAACCTTCTTGCCTCTTTCTGTACCTCTGCTCCTTCCCTTCTTTCTGCACTTCTTTTGTTTCTTTCTGCACCTCTCTTGCTTCTTTCTGCACTTCTCTTGCTTCTTTCTGTACCTCTGTCCCTTCTTTTTGCAACCCTTGTGCCTCTTTCTGCACCACTCTTCCCTCTTTCTGCACCCTGCTTGCCTCTTTCTGCACCTCTGTTCCTTCTTTCTGCACTTTTGTTTCTTTCTGCAACTCTCTTGCTTCTTTCTGTATCCCTCTTGCCTCTTTCTCCACCCCACTTCCCCCTTTCTGCATCTCTGTTGCTTCTTTATGCATTTCTCTTGCTTCTTTCTGCACCTCTCTTGCTTCTTTCTGAACCCCTCGTGCCTCTTTCTGCACCCCTCTACCCTATTTCTGCACTCCTCTTGCCTCTTTCTGCACCTCTGTTGCTTCTTTCTGCACTTCTTTTGTTTCTTTCTGCAATTCTCTTGCTTCTTTCTGTATCCCTCTTGCCTCTTTCTCCACCCCACTTCCCCCTTTCTGCATCTCTGCTGCTTCCTTATGCCCTTCTCTTGCTTCTTTCTGCACATCTGTCCCTTCTTTCTGCAACTCTTGTGCCTCTTTCTGCACCCCTTTTTCCTCTTTCTGCATCCCTGTTGCTTCTTTCTGCACTTTGCTTGCATCTTTCTCCGCCCTCATCTGTCTTTCTGCACCTCTCGTGCTTCTTTCTGCACCCCTTGCCTCTTTCTGAACCCCTCTTGCCTCTTTCTGCACCTCTGTTCCTTCTTTCTGCACTACTTTTGTTTCTTTCTGCACATCTCTTTCTTCTTTCTTCACCCCTTGTGCCTTTTTCTGCACCCCTCTTCCCTCTTTTTTCACCCATATTGCCTCTTTCTACACCTCTGTTGCTTCTTTCTGCACTCCTCTTGCTTCTTTCTACGCCTCTATTGCTTCTTTATGCACCACTTGTGCTTCTTTCTGCACCCCTCTTTCTGCACCCTTGCCTCTTTCTGCACCTCTGTTCCTTCTTTCTGCACTTCTTTTGTTTCTTTCTGCACCTCTCTTGCTTCTTTCTGCACTTCTCTTGCCTCTTTCTCCACCCCTCATCCCTCTTTCTGCACCTCTGTTGCTTCTTTCTGCACTTCTCTTGCTTCTTTCTGCACCTCTGTCCATTCTTTTTGCAACCCTTGTGCCTCTTTCTGCACCACTCTTCCCTCTTTCTGCACCCCTCTTGCCTCTTTCTGCACCTCTGTTCCTTCTTTCTGCACTTCTTTTGTTTCTTTCTGCACCTCTCTTGTTTCTTTCTGCACTTCTCTTGCTTCTTTCTGTACCTCTGTCCCTTCTTTTGCAACCCTTGTGCCTCTTTCTGCACCACTCTTCCCTCTTTCTGCACCCTGCTTGCCTCTTTCTGCACCTCTGTTCCTTCTTTCTGCACTTTTGTTTCTTTCTGCAACTCTCTTGCTTCTTTCTGTATCCCTCTTGCCTCTTTCTCCACCCCACTTCCCCTTTCTGCATCTCTGTTGCTTCTTTATGCATTTCTCTTGCTTCTTTCTGCACCTCTCTTGCTTCTTTCTGAACCCCTCGTGCCTCTTTCTGCACCCCTCTACCCTATTTCTGCACTCCTCTTGCCTCTTTCTGCACCTCTGTTGCTTCTTTCTGCACTTCTTTTGTTTCTTTCTGCAATTCTCTTGCTTCTTTCTGTATCCCTCTTGCCTCTTTCTCCACCCCACTTCCCCCTTTCTGCATCTCTGCTGCTTCCTTATGCCCTTCTCTTGCTTCTTTCTGCACATCTGTCCCTTCTTTCTGCAACTCTTGTGCCTCTTTCTGCACCCCTTTTTCCTCTTTCTGCATCCCTGTTGCTTCTTTCTGCACTTTGCTTGCGTCTTTCTCCGCCCCTCATCTGTCTTTCTGCACCCCTTGCCTCTTTCTGAACCCCTCTTGCCTCTTTCTGCACCTCTGTTCCTTCTTTCTGCACTACTTTTGTTTCTTTCTGCACATCTCTTTCTTCTTTCTTCACCCCTTGTGCCTTTTTCTGCACCCCTCTTCCCTCTTTTTTCACCCATATTGCCTCTTTCTGCACCTCTGTTGCTTCTTTCTGCACTCCTCTTGCTTCTTTCTACGCCTCTATTGCTTCTTTATGCACCACTTGTGCTTCTTTCTGCACCCCTCTTTCTGCACCCTTGCCTCTTTCTGCACCTCTGTTCCTTCTTTCTGCACTTCTTTTGTTTCTTTCTGCACCTCTCTTGCTTCTTTCTGCACTTCTCTTGCCTCTTTCTCCACCCCTCATCCCTCTTTCTGCACCTCTGTTGCTTCTTTCTGCACTTCTCTTGCTTCTTTCTGCACCTCTGTCCATTCTTTTTGCAACCCTTGTGCCTCTTTCTGCACCACTCTTCCCTCTTTCTGCACCCCTCTTGCCTCTTTCTGCACCTCTGTTCCTTCTTTCTGCACTTCTTTTGTTTCTTTCTGCAACTCTCTTGCTTCTTTCTGTATCCCTCTTGCCTCTTTCTCCACCCCACTTCCCCCTTTCTGCATCTCTGTTGCTTATTTCTGCACTTCTCTTGCTTCTTTCTGCACCTCTGTCCATTCTTTTTGCAACCCTTGTGCCTCTTTCTGCACCACTCTTCCCTCTTTCTGCACCCCTCTTGCCTCTTTCTGCACCTCTGTTCCTTCTTTCTGCACTTCTTTTGTTTCTTTCTGCACCTCTCTTGCTTCTTTCTGAACCACTCGTGCCTCTTTCTGCACCACTCTACCCTATTTCTGCACTCCTCTTGCCTCTTTCTGCACCTCTGTTGCTTCTTTCTGAACTTATTTTGTTTCATTCTGTACCTCTCTTGCTTCTTTCTGCACCCCTCTTGCCTCTTTCTCTACCCCTCTACCCCCTTTTTTATCTCTGTTGCTTCTTTCTGCACTTTGCTTGCCTCTTTCTCCACCCCTCATCCATCTTTCTGTACCTCTCTTGCTTCTTTCTTCACCCCTCGTGCCTCTTTCTGTACACCTCTTCCCCTTTCTGCACCCCTCTTGCCTCTTTCTGCACCTCTGTTCCTTCTTTCTATACTTCTTTTGTTTCTTTCTGCACATCTCTTGCTTCTTTCTTCACCCCTTGTGCCTCTTTCTGCACCCCTCTTCCCTCTTCTTTCACCCCTATTGCTTCTTTCTGCACTCCTCTTGCTTCTTTCTACACCTCTATTGCTTCTTTCTGTACCACTCGTGCTTCTTTCTGCACCCCTCTTCCCTCTTTCTGCACTCCTCTTGCCTTTTTCTGCACCTCTGTTCCTTCTTTCTGCACTTCTTTTGTTCCTTTCTGCACCTCTCTTGCTTCTTTCTGCACTTCTCTTGCTCCTTTCTGCACCTCTGCCCCTTCTTTCTGCAACCCTTGTGCGTCCTTCTGCACCCTCTTCCCTCTTTCTGCATCCCTCTTGCCTCTTTCTGCACCTCTGTTCCTTCTTTCTGCACTTCTTTTGTTTCTTTCTGCAACTCTCTAGCTTCTTTCTGTATCCCTCTTGCCTCTTTCTCCACCCCACTTCCCCCTTTCTGCATCTCTGTTGCTTCTTTCTGCACTTCTCTTGCTTCTTGCTGCACCTCTCTTGCTTCTTTCTGCACCCCTCATGCCTCTTTCCGCACCCCTCTTCTCTCTTTCTGCACTCCTCTTGCCTCTATCTGTACCTCTGTTCCTTCTTTATGCACTTCTTTTGTTTCTGCACCTCTCTTGCTTCTTTCTACACCTCTCTTGCCTCTTTCTCCACCACTCTTCCCCTTTATGCACCTTTGTTGTTTCTTTCCGCACTTCTCTTGTCTCTTCATCCACACCTCTTCCCTCTTTCTGCACCTCTGTTGCTTCTTTCTGCACCTCTTTGCTTCTTTCTGCACCCCTTGTGCCTCTTTCACACCCCTCTTCCCACACCCCTCTTGCCTCTTTCTACACATCTGTTCCTTCTTTCTGCACTTCTTTTGTTTCTTTCTGCACCTCTCGCTTCTTTCTGCACTCCTTTTGCCTCTTTCTGCACCCCTCTTCCCTATTTCTGCACCCTCTTGCCTCTTTCTGCACCTCTGTTCCTTCTTTCTGCACTTCTCTTGTTTCTTTACGCAGCTCTCTTGCATCTTTCTGCACCCCTTGCCTCTTTCTGCACCCCTCTTCCCTCTTTCTGCACCCTCTTGCCTCTTTCTGCATCCCTGTTCCTTCTTTCTGTACTTCTTTTGTTTCTTTCTGCACATCTCTTGCTTCTTTCTTCACCACTCGTGCCTCTTTCTGCACCCCTCTTCCCACTTTTTGCACCCCTCTTGCCTCTTTCTGCACCTCTGTTGCTTCTTTCTATACTCTTCTTGCTTCTTTCGACACCTTTTTTGCTTCATTCTGCACCACTCCTGCTGCTTTCTGTACCCCTCTTCCCTCTTTCTGCCCCCTTTTGCCTCTTTCTGCACCTCTGTTCTTTCTTTCTGCACTTCTTTTGTTTCTTTCTGCAACTCTCTTGCTTCTTTCTTCACCACTCGTGCCTCTTTCTGCACCCCTCTGCCTGCTTTTTTGTACCCCTCTTGCCTCTTTCTGCACCTCTGTTGCTTCTTTCTGTACTCTTCTTGTTTCTTTCTACACCTCTCTTGCTTCTTTCTGCACCACTCGTGCTTCTTTCTGTACCCCTCTTCCCTCTTTCTGCCCCCTTTTGCATCTTCCTGCACCTCTGTTCTTTCTTTCTGCACTTCTTTTGTTTCTTTCTGCACATCTTTCTTCTTTCTTCACCACTCGTGCCTCTTTCTGCACCCCTGTTCCCGCTTTTTGCACCCCTCTTACCTCTTTCTGCACCTCTGTTGCTTCTTTCTGTACTCTTTTGCTTCTTTCTACACCTCTCTTGCTTCTTTCTGCACCACTCGTGCTTCTTTCTGTACCCCTCTTCCCTCTTTCTGCCCCCTTTTGCCTCTTTCTGCACCTCTGTTCCTTCTTTTTCCACTTCTTTTGTTTCTTTCTGCACCTCTCTTGCTTCTTTCTGCACCCCTCTTGCCACTTTCTCCACCCCTGTTCCCCCTTTTTGCATCTCTGTTGCTTCTTTCTCCACTTCTCTTCCCTCTTTTTCCACCCCCATCCCTCTTTCTGCACCTCTGTTGCTTCATTCTGCACTTCTCTTGCTTCTTTCTGCACCTCTGTCCCTTCTTTCTGCAACCCTTGTGCCTCTTTCTGCACCACTCTTCCCTATTTCTGCACCCCTCTTGCCTCTTTCTGCACCTCTGTTCTTTCTTTCTGCACTTCTTTTGTTTCTTTCTGCAACTCTCTTGCTTCTTTCTGTATCCCTCTTGCCTCTTTCTCCACCCCACTTCCCCTTTCTGCATCTCTGTTGCTTCTTTATGCACTTCTCTTGCTTCTTTCTGCAGCTCGCTTGCTTCTATCTGTACCCCTCGTGCCTCCTTCTGCACCCCTCTTCCCTCTTTATGCACTCCTCTTGCCTCTTTCTGCACCTCTGTTGCTTCTTTCTGCACTTCTTTTGTTTCTTTCTGTACCTCTCTTGCTTCTTTCTGCACCCCTTTTGCCTCTTTCTCTACCCCCTTTTCTCATCTCTGTTGCTTCTTTCTGTACTTCGCTTGCCTCTTTCTCCACCCCTCATCCGTCTTTCTGCACCTCTGTTGCTTCTTTCTGCACATCTCTTGCTTTTTTCTGCACCTCTCTTGCTTCTTTCGTCACCCCTCGTGCCTCTTTCTGCACTCCTCTTCCCTTTTCTGCACCCCTCTTTCTGCACCTCTGTTCCTTCTTTCTGCACTTCTTTTGTTTCTTTCTGCAGCTCTCTTGCTTCTATCTGCAGCCCCGTGCCTCTTTCTCCACCCCTCTACCCTATTTCTGCACTCCTCTTGCCTCTTTCTGCACCTCTGTTGCTTCTTTCTGAACTTCTTTTGTTTCATTCTGTACCTCTCTTGCTTCTTTCTGCACCCCTCTTGCCTCTTTCTCTACCCCTCTACCCCCTTTTTTCATCTCTGTTGCTTCTTTCTGCACTTCGCTTGCCTCTTTCTCCACCCCTCATCCATCTTTCTGTACCTCTCTTGCTTCTTTCTTCACCCCTCGTGCCTCTTTCTGTACACCTCTTCCCCTTTCTGCACCCCTCTTGCCTCTTTCTGCACCTCTGTTCCTTCTTTCTATACTTCTTTTGTTTCTTTCTGCACATCTCTTGCTTCTTTCTTCACCCTTTGTGCCTCTTTCTGCACCCCTCTTCCCTCTTCTTTCACCCCTATTGCCTCTTTCTGCACCTCTGTTGCTTCTTTCTGCACTCCTCTTGCTTCTTTCTACACCTCTATTGCTTCTTTCTGTACCACTCGTGCTTCTTTCTGCACCCCTCTTCCCTCTTTCTGCACTCCTCTTGCCTTTTTCTGCACCTCTGTTCCTTCTTTCTGCACTTCTTTTGTTCCTTTCTGCACCTCTCTTGCTTCTTTCTGCACTTCTCTTGCTCCTTTCTGCACCTCTGCCCCTTCTTTCTGCAACCCTTGTGCGTCCTTCTGCACCCCTCGTCCCTCTTTCTGCATCCCTCTTGCCTCTTTCTGCACCTCTGTTCCTTCTTTCTGCACTTCTTTTGTTTCTTTCTGCAACTCTCTAGCTTCTTTCTGTATCCCTCTTGCCTCTTTCTCCACCCCACTTCCCCCTTTCTGCATCTCTGTTGCTTCTTTCTGCACTTCTCTTGCCTCTTTCTCCACCCCTCATCCCTCTTTCTGCACGTCTGTTGCTTCATTCTGCACTTCTCTTGCTTCTTTCTGCACCTCTGTCCCTTCTTTCTGCAACCCTTGTGCCTCTTTCTGCACCACTCTTCCCTATTTCTGCACCCCTCTTGCCTCTTTCTGCACCTCTGTTCTTTCTTTCTGCACTTCTTTTGTTTCTTTCTGCAACTCTCTTGCTTCTTTCTGTATCCCTCTTGCCTCTTTCTCCACCCCACTTCCCCCTTTCTGCATCTCTGTTGCTTCTTTATGCACTTCTCTTGCTTCTTTCTGCAGCTCGCTTGCTTCTATCTGTACCCCTCGTGCCTCTTTCTGCACCCCTCTTCCCTCTTTATGCACTCCTCTTGCCTCTTTCTGCACCTCTGTTGCTTCTTTCTGCACTTCTTTTGTTTCTTTCTGTACCTCTCTTGCTTCTTTCTGCACCCCTTTGCCTCTTTCTCTACCCCCTTTTCTCATCTCTGTTGCTTCTTTCTGTACTTCGCTTGCCTCTTTCTCCACCCCTCATCCGTCTTTCTGCACCTCTGTTGCTTCTTTCTGCACATCTCTTGCTTTTTTCTGCACCTCTCTTGCTTCTTTCGTCACCCCTCGTGCCTCTTTCTGCACTCCTCTTCCCTTTTCTGCACCCCTCTTTCTGCACCTCTGTTCCTTCTTTCTGCACTTCTTTTGTTTCTTTCTGCAGCTCTCTTGCTTCTATCTGCAGCCCCGTGCCTCTTTCTCCACCCCTCTACCCTATTTCTGCACTCCTCTTGCCTCTTTCTGCACCTCTGTTGCTTCTTTCTGAACTTCTTTTGTTTCATTCTGTACCTCTCTTGCTTCTTTCTGCACCCCTCTAGCCTCTTTCTCTACCCCTCTACCCCCTTTTTTCATCTCTGTTGCTTCTTTCTGCACTTCGCTTGCCTCTTTCTCCACCCCTCATCCATCTTTCTGTACCTCTCTTGCTTCTTTCTTCACCCCTTGTGCCTCTTTCTGTACACCTCTTCCCCTTTCTGCACCCCTCTTGCCTCTTTCTGCACCTCTGTTCCTTCTTTCTATACTTCTTTTGTTTCTTTCTGCACATCTCTTGCTTCTTTCTTCACCCCTTGTGCCTCTTTCTGCACCCCTCTTCCCTCTTCTTTCACCCCTATTGCCTCTTTCTGCACCTCTGTTGCTTCTTTCTGCACTCCTCTTGCTTCTTTCTACACCTCTATTGCTTCTTTCTGTACCACTCGTGCTTCTTTCTGCACCCCTCTTCCCTCTTTCTGCACTCCTCTTGCCTTTTTCTGCACCTCTGTTCCTTCTTTCTGCACTTCTTTTGTTCCTTTCTGCACCTCTCTTGCTTCTTTCTGCGCTTCTCTTGCTCCTTTCTGCACCTCTGCCCCTTCTTTCTGCAACCCTTGTGCGTCCTTCTGCACCCCTCGTCCCTCTTTCTGCATCCCTCTTGCCTCTTTCTGCACCTCTGTTCCTTCTTTCTGCACTTCTTTTGTTTCTTTCTGCAACTCTCTAGCTTCTTTCTGTATCCCTCTTGCCTCTTTCTCCACCCCACTTCCCCCTTTCTGCATCTCTGTTGCTTCTTTCTGCACTTCTCTTGCTTCTTGCTGCACCTCTCTTGCTTCTTTCTGCACCCCTCATGCCTCTTTCTGCACCCCTCTTCTCTCTTTCTGCACTCCTCTTGCCTCTATCTGTACCTCTGTTCCTTCTTTATGCACTTCTTTTGTTTCTGCACCTCTCTTGCTTCTTTCTACACCTCTCTTGCCTCTTTCTCCACCACTCTTCCCCCTTTATGCACCTTTGTTGTTTCTTTCCGCACTTCTCTTGTCTCTTCATCCACGCCTCTTCCCTCTTTCTGCACCTCTGTTGCTTCTTTCTGCACCTCTTTGCTTCTTTCTGCACCCCTTGTGCCTCTTTCACACCCCTCTTCCCACACCCCTCTTGCCTCTTTCTGCACATCTGTTCCTTCTTTATGCACTTCTTTTGTTTCTTTCTGCACCTCTCGCTTCTTTCTGCACTCCTTTTGCCTCTTTCTGCACCCCTCTTCCCTATTTCTGCACCCCTCTTGCCTCTTTCTGCACCTCTGTTCCTTCTTTCTGCACTTCTCTTGTTTCTTTCCGCAGCTCTCTTGCATCTTTCTGCACCCCCTTGCCTCTTTCTGCACACCTCTTCCCTCTTTCTGCACCCCTCTTGCCTCTTTCTGCATCCCTGTTCCTTCTTTCTGTACTTCTTTTGTTTCTTTCTGCACATCTCTTGCTTCTTTCTTCACCACTCGTGCCTCTTTCTGCACCCCTCTTCCCACTTTTTGCACCCCTCTTGCCTCTTTCTGCACCTCTGTTGCTTCTTTCTATACTCTTCTTGCTTCTTTCTAGACCTCTTTTGCTTCTTTCTGCACCACTCCTGCTTCTTTCTGTACCCCTCTTCCCTCTTTCTGCCCCCCTTTTGCCTCTTTCTGCACCTCTGTTCTTTCTTTCTGCACTTCTTTTGTTTCATTCTGTACCTCTCTTGCTTCTTTCTGCACCCCTCTTGCCTCTTTCTCTACCCCTCTACCCCCTTTTTTCATCTCTGTTGCTTCTTTCTGCACTTCGCTTGCCTCTTTCTCCACCCCTCATCCATCTTTCTGTACCTCTCTTGCTTCTTTCTTCACCCCTCGTGCCTCTTTCTGTACACCTCTTCCCCTTTCTGCACCCCTCTTGCCTCTTTCTGCACCTCTGTTCCTTCTTTCTATACTTCTTTTGTTTCTTTCTGCACATCTCTTGCTTCTTTCTTCACCCCTTGTGCCTCTTTCTGCACCCCTCTTCCCTCTTCTTTCACCCCTATTGCCTCTTTCTGCACCTCTGTTGCTTCTTTCTGCACTCCTCTTGCTTCTTTCTACACCTCTATTGCTTCTTTCTGTACCACTCGTGCTTCTTTCTGCACCCCTCTTCCCTCTTTCTGCACTCCTCTTGCCTTTTTCTGCACCTCTGTTCCTTCTTTCTGCACTTCTTTTGTTCCTTTCTGCACCTCTCTTGCTTCTTTCTGCACTTCTCTTGCTCCTTTCTGCACCTCTGCCCCTTCTTTCTGCAACCCTTGTGCGTCCTTCTGCACCCCTCGTCCCTCTTTCTGCATCCCTCTTGCCTCTTTCTGCACCTCTGTTCCTTCTTTCTGCACTTCTTTTGTTTCTTTCTGCAACTCTCTAGCTTCTTTCTGTATCCCTCTTGCCTCTTTCTCCACCCCACTTCCCCCTTTCTGCATCTCTGTTGCTTCTTTCTGCACTTCTCTTGCTTCTTGCTGCACCTCTCTTGCTTCTTTCTGCACCCCTCATGCCTCTTTCCGCACCCCTCTTCTCTCTTTCTGCACTCCTCTTGCCTCTATCTGTACCTCTGTTCCTTCTTTATGCACTTCTTTTGTTTCTGCACCTCTCTTGCTTCTTTCTACACCTCTCTTGCCTCTTTCTCCACCACTCTTCCCCCTTTATGCACCTTTGTTGTTTCTTTCCGCACTTCTCTTGTCTCTTCATCCACACCTCTTCCCTCTTTCTGCACCTCTGTTGCTTCTTTCTGCACCTCTTTGCTTCTTTCTGCACCCCTTGTGCCTCTTTCACACCCCTCTTCCCACACCCCTCTTGCCTCTTTCTGCACATCTGTTCCTTCTTTATGCACTTCTTTTGTTTCTTTCTGCACCTCTCGCTTCTTTCTGCACTCCTTTTGCCTCTTTCTGCACCCCTCTTCCCTATTTCTGCACCCCTCTTGCCTCTTTCTGCACCTCTGTTCCTTCTTTCTGCACTTCTCTTGTTTCTTTCCGCAGCTCTCTTGCATCTTTCTGCACCCCTTGCCTCTTTCTGCACACCTCTTCCCTCTTTCTGCACCCCTCTTGCCTCTTTCTGCATCCCTGTTCCTTCTTTCTGTACTTCTTTTGTTTCTTTCTGCACATCTCTTGCTTCTTTCTTCACCACTCGTGCCTCTTTCTGCACCCCTCTTCCCACTTTTTGCACCCCTCTTGCCTCTTTCTGCACCTCTGTTGCTTCTTTCTATACTCTTCTTGCTTCTTTCTAGACCTCTTTTGCTTCTTTCTGCACCACTCCTGCTTCTTTCTGTACCCCTCTTCCCTCTTTCTGCCCCCTTTTGCCTCTTTCTGCACCTCTGTTCTTTCTTTCTGCACTTCTTTTGTTTCTTTCTGCAACTCTCTTGCTTCTTTCTTCACCACTCGTGCCTCTTTCTGCACCCCTCTGCCTGCTTTTTTGTACCCCTCTTGCCTCTTTCTGCACCTCTGTTGCTTCTTTCTGTACTCTTCTTGTTTCTTTCTACACCTCTCTTGCTTCTTTCTGCACCACTCGTGCTTCTTTCTGTACCCCTCTTCCCTCTTTCTGCCCCCTTTTGCATCTTCCTGCACCTCTGTTCTTTCTTTCTGCACTTCTTTTGTTTCTTTCTGCACATCTCTTTCTTCTTTCTTCACCACTCGTGCCTCTTTCTGCACCCCTGTTCCCGCTTTTTGCACCCCTCTTACCTCTTTCTGCACCTCTGTTGCTTCTTTCTGTACTCTTTTTGCTTCTTTCTACACCTCTCTTGCTTCTTTCTGCACCACTCGTGCTTCTTTCTGTACCCCTCTTCCCTCTTTCTGCCCCCCTTTTGCCTCTTTCTGCACCTCTGTTCCTTCTTTTTCCACTTCTTTTGTTTCTTTCTGCACCTCTCTTGCTTCTTTCTGCACCCCTCTTGCCACTTTCTCCACCCCTGTTCCCCCTTTTTGCATCTCTGTTGCTTCTTTCTGCACTTCTCTTGCCTCTTTCTCCACCCCTCATCCCTCTTTCTGCATGTCTGTTGCTTCATTCTGCACTTCTCTTGCTTCTTTCTGCACCTCTGTCCCTTCTTTCTGCAACCCTTGTGCCTCTTTCTGCACCACTCTTCCCTATTTCTGCACCCCTCTTGCCTCTTTCTGCACCTCTGTTCTTTCTTTCTGCACTTCTTTTGTTTCTTTCTGCAACTCTCTTGCTTCTTTCTGTATCCCTCTTGCCTCTTTCTCCACCCCTCTTCCCCCTTTCTGCATCTCTGTTGCTTCTTTATGCACTTCTCTTGCTTCTTTCTGCACCTCGCTTGCTTCTATCTGTACCCCTCGTGCCTCTTTCTGCACCCCTCTTCCCTCTTTATGCACTCCTCTTGCCTCTTTCTGCACCTCTGTTGCTTCTTTCTGCACTTCTTTTGTTTCTTTCTGTACCTCTCTTGCTTCTTTCTGCACCCCTTTTGCCTCTTTCTCTACCCCCTTTTCTCATCTCTGTTGCTTCTTTCTGTACTTCGCTTGCCTCTTTCTCCACCCCTCATCCGTCTTTCTGCACCTCTGTTGCTTCTTTCTGCATATCTCTTGCTTTTTTCTGCACCTCTCTTGCTTCTTTCGTCACCCCTCGTGCCTCTTTCTGCACTCCTCTTCCCTTTTCTGCACCCCTCTTTCTGCACCTCTGTTCCTTCTTTCTGCACTTCTTTTGTTTCTTTCTGCAGCTCTCTTGCTTCTATCTGCAGCCCCGTGCCTCTTTCTCCACCCCTCTACCCTATTCTGCACTCCTCTTGCCTCTTTCTGCACCTCTGTTGCTTCTTTCTGAACTTCTTTTGTTTCATTCTGTACATCTCTTGCTTCTTTCTGTACTTCTCTTGCCTCTTTCTGTACTTAAATGGGAAGTGCAAGCTGTCAAGTTTAAAGGTCTGCGTGCTCTTGTGACTGAGGTATATGTCTACTTGTATGTGTATTCTCACATGTGTTATGCATCTGAAGATGGTAGCTTAAAAAGTGGACGTTATAGGTAGTTGGACTTTTCACTTGTATAAAACCAGAGAAATTCGACCGTTATAGTTTGTTGAGCTAACTATAACTTGCGCCCCCGCAATGCACTGCTGATGACGTCACATATTACATCACTCATGACATGGTCAGTGACATCACTGATGACATCTCAAGTGATATCACTGATGACATCATCCAGTGACTGAGTGTTTCAGAAAAGTTTAAGAATGTTATCTATATATACTCCAAGGTGTATTGAAGAATGAGTGGGTGTATGAGTGTCTGTATGGATGATTTTGTGGGTGTGGACTGACTGTATAAGTGAGTGATTAAACGTGTCTTAGTGAATGCATGGGTGAATGACTAATCTGTGTGAATATCTGTATCAGTCTGTCAGTTGGTGTGTAAGTGGCTGCATGAGTTGGTGAGTACCTACATGAGTGTCTATATGGGTTAATGATTGGTTGTCTGTGTACCTGTATGATTGCCTGTGTGTCTGTGTGAGTGGGTGGGGGGTGTGAGAGTCCCTGCATGGATGTGTGAGTGGGTGATTCACTAGGTGTATAGGTTCATGAGTGTGTGTGCGAAGGGCTGTATGGGTGAGTGAGTGTGCATATGGCTGTGTTTGTGAGTGAGTAGATATCTCAGTGGTATATGTGTAAGTAACTACATATGTGAAAGGCAGTATATGTAAGTATTGGAGTATATCAGTGACTATATGTGAGAGTAAGGATTGTGAGAGTGACTGTATGGATGAGTGTATACTTGTGTCAGTGATTGTATAAGAGAGTAAGTATGTGTTAGTATCTGTATGAATAAGTGAGGTGGTATGTGTATAACTCTACAGGTGAGTAAATGGCAATGGGATTAATTGTTTGTGTGAATGACTAGGTGTGTGAGTAACTCTATGGGTGAGTGGCAGTGTGTGAGTGTCTGCATGGGTATATGATTGCATATATCAGTGGCTGTATAGAAGAGTGACTGCATGAATGAGTGACTGTATGGGTGAATGAGTGGATGTTTGTACACCTATGAATCAGTGAATGGGTATGTACTAACTGGTATTGGTGTGTCTATGGTTTCAAGAATGCTACTCTATATTTTATAGTGAATGTATCAAAGATTATGTTATGGTGTGAAGAGCTGCATCAGATATTAAGTGGATGATGTCATCAGTGATGTCATCAGTGATGTCATCAGTTATGTCATTTGAGATGTCATCAGTGATGTCATCAGTGATGTCACTGACCATGTCATGAGTGATGTAATATGTTACGCCATCAGCAGTGCATTGCGGGGGCGCGAGTTATAGTTAGCTCAACTAACTATAACGACCGAATTTCCAACTAACTATAACGTCCCTGAAACCTGTGGTTTTTTCAGTGATTTTCTAAGGTTTTTTAAATGCTAATTTCTAACTATAACGTCCCTGAAACCTATGGTTTTTCAGTGAATTTCAAAGGTTTTTTAACTGCTAATTCCTAACTATAACGTCCCTGAAACCTCTGTTTTTTCCATGAAAATATATATATATATATATATATATATATATATATATATATATATATATATATATATATATATATATATATATATAATACAAAAGAGTTGCCTCTAGGTGGGATACACTCCCAGGTGGAAATTACGCCAAAGCAAGGGCACACGCCATGAACAAAGTCCTTTTCTGGTTACCTGCCAGACGCGTTTCGGGCCAACGCCCTCTTCAGTGGCAGACCATGTGACATGCCGGCATGCGGCAACCACCAGTAAATCCCCGTAATAATTATGCTCAGGTGAACCACCTGAAGCAATGCTTCCTGGGACTGGTGGTTCAGGTTCACCTGAGCATAATTATTATGGGGATTTACTGGTGGTTGCTGCATGCCGGCACGTCACATGGTCTGCCACTGAAGAGGGCGTTGGCCCGAAACGCGTCTGGCAGGTAACCAGAAAAGGACTTTGTTCATGGCGTGTGCCCTTGCTTTGGTGTAATTTCCACCTGGGAGTGCATCCCACCTAGAGGCAACTCTTTTTGTATTTTGTACAGCGGCCTGCCTGGTCTCGGGATTGCACCACCGCGAAACACTTGCGGGTCCGCGGCTGCTTTATTGGGGCAGCTAACTGTGGAACAGGAGGTGCCTGTTATATGCAGGGGTGCCAGCGCAAACATCGGCAATCCTTTTAAGACATTTTTGAATGTGAGTGCCGGCGGCGACCCACTTGGGTTTTACTGAACCACCAGTCCCAGGAAGCATTGCTTCAGGTGGTTCACCTGAGCATAATTATTATAGGGATTTACTGGTGGTTGCCGCATGCCGGCACATCACATGGTCTGCCACTGAAGAGGGCGTTGACCCGAAACGCATCTGGCAGGTAACCAGAAAAAAACTTTGTTCATGGCGTGTGCCCTTGCTTTGGCGTAATTTCCACCTGGGAGTGCATCCCACCTAGAGGCAACTCTTTTTGTATTTTGTACAGCGGCCTGCCTGGTCGCGGGATTGCACCACCGCAAAACACTTGCGGGTCCACGGCTGCTTTATTGGGGCAGCTAACTGTGGAACAGGAGGTGCCTGTTATATGCAGGGGTGCTGGCGCGAACATTGGCAATCCTTTTAAGACATTTTTTAATGTGAGTGCCAGCGGCGACCCACTTGGGTTTTACTGAACCACCAGTCCCAGGAAGCATTGCTTCAGGTGGTTCACCTGAGCATAATTATTATGGAGTTTTACTGGTGGTTGCCGCATGCCGGCACGTCACATGGTCTGCCACTGAAGAGGGCGTTGTCCCGAAACGCGTCTGGCAGGTAACCAGAAATGGACTTTGTTCATGGCGTGTGCCCTTGCTTTGGCGTAATTTCCACCTGGGAGTGCATCCCACCTAGAGGCAACTCTTTTTGTATTTTGTACAGCGGCCTGCCTGGTCGCGGGATTGCACCACCGCGAAACACTTGCGGGTCCGCGGCTGCTTTATTGGGGCAGCTAACTGTGGAACAGGAGGTGCCTGTTATATGCAGGGATGCCGGCGCGAACATCGGCAATATTTTAAGACATTTTTTAATGTGAGTGCCGGCAGCGACCCACTTGGGTTTTACTGAACCACCAGTCCCAGGAAGCATTGCTTCAGGTGGTTCACCTGAGCATAATTATTATGGGGATTTACTGGTGGTTGCCGCATGCCAGCACGTCACATGGTCTGCCACTGAAGAGGGCGTTGGCCCAAAATGCGTCTGGCAGGTAACCAGAAAAGGACTTTGTTCATGGCGTGTGCCCTTGCTTTGGCGTAATTTCCACCTGGGAGTGCATCCCACCTAGAGGAAACTCTATTTGTATTTTGTACAGCGGCCTGCCTGGTCGCGGGATTGCACCACCGCGATACACTTGCGGGTCCGCGGCTGCTTTATTGGGGCAGCTAACTGTGGAACAGGAGGTGCCTGTTATATGCAGGGGTGCCGGCGCGAACATCGGCAATCCTTTTAAGACATTTTTTAATGTGAGTGCCGGCGGCGACCCACTTGGGTTTTACTGAACCACCAGTCCCAGGAAGCATTGCTTCAGGTGGTTCACCTGAGCATAATTATTATGGGGATTTACTGGTGGTTGCCGCATCCCGGCACGTCACATGGTCTGCCACTGAAGAGGGCGTTGGCCCGAAACGCGTCTGGCAGGTAACCAGAAAAGGACTTTGTTCATGGCGTGTGCCCTTGCTTTGGCGTAATTTCCACCTGGGAGTGCATCCCACCTAAAGTCAACTCTTTTTGTATTTTGTACAGCGGCCTGCCTGGTCGTGGGATTGCACCACCGCGAAACACTTGCGGGTCCGCGGCTGCTTTATTGGGGCAGCTAACTGTGGAACAGGAGGTGCCTGTTATATGCAGGGGTGCCGGTGCGAACATCGGCAATCCTTTTAAGACATTTTTGAATGTGAGTGCCGGCGGCAACCCACTTGGCTTTTACTGAACCACCAGTCCCAGTAAGCATTGCTTCAGGTGGTTCACCTGAGCATAATTATTATGGGGATTTACTGGTGGTTGCCGCATGCCGGCACGTCACATGGTCTGCCACTGAAGAGGGCGTTGGCCCGAAACGCGTCTGGCAGGTAACCAGAAAAGGACTTTGTTCATGGTGTGTGCCCTTGCTTTGCCGTAATTTCCACCTGGGAGTGCAACCCACCTAGAGGCAACTCTTTTTGTATTTTCTACAGCGGCCTGCCGGGTCGCGGGATTGCACCACCGCGAAACACTTGCGGGTCCACGGCTGCTTTATTGGGCAGCTAACTGTGGAACAGGAGGTGCCTGTTATATGCAGGGGTGCCGGCGCGAACATCGGCAATCCTTTTAAGACATTTTTTAATGTGAGTGCCGGCGGCGACCCACTTGGGTTTTACTGAACCACCAGTCCCAGGAAGCATTGCTTCAGGTGGTTCACCTGAGCATAATTATTATGGGGATTTACTGGTGGTTGCCGCATGCCGGCACGTCACATGGTCTGCCACTGAAGAGGGCGTTGGCCCGAAACGCGTCTGGCAGGTAACCAGAAAAGGACTTTGTTCATGGCGTGTGCCCTTGCTTTGGCGTAATTTCCACCTGGGAGTGCATCCCACCTAGAGGCAACTCTATTTGTATTTTGTACAGGGGCCTGCCTGGTCGCGGGATTGCACCACCGCGATACACTTGCGGGTCCGCGGCTGCTTTATTGGGGCAGCTAACTGTGGAACAGGAGGTGCCTGTTATATGCAGGGGTGCCGGCGCGAACATCGGCAATCCTTTTAAGACATTTTTTAATGTGAGTGCCGGCGGCGACCCACTTGGGTTTTACTGAACCACCAGTCCCAGGAAGCATTGCTTCAGGTGGTTCACCTGAGCATAATTATTATGGGGATTTACTGGTGGTTGCCGCATCCCGGCACGTCACATGGTCTGCCACTGAAGAGGGCGTTGGCCCGAAACGCGTCTGGCAGGTAACCAGAAAAGGACTTTGTTCATGGCGTGTGCCCTTGCTTTGGCGTAATTTCCACCTGGGAGTGCATCCCACCTAAAGGCAACTCTTTTTGTATTTTGTACAGCGGCCTGCCTGGTCGTGTGATTGCACCACCGCGAAACACTTGCGGGTCCGCGGCTGCTTTATTGGGGCAGCTAACTGTGGAACAGGAGGTGCCTGTTATATGCAGGGGTGCCGGTGCGAACATCGGCAATCCTTTTAAGACATTTTTGAATGTGAGTGCCGGCGGCAACCCACTTGGGTTTTACTGAACAACCAGTCCCAGGAAGCATTGCTTCAGGTGGTTCACCTGAGCATAATTATTATGGGGATTTACTGGTGGTTGCCGCATGCCGGCACGTCACATGGTCTGCCACTGAAGAGGGCGTTGGCCCAAAACGCGTCTGGCAGGTAACCAGAAAAGGACTTTGTTCATGGTGTGTGCCCTTGCTTTGCCGTAATTTCCACCTGGGAGTGCATCCCACCTAGAGGCAACTCTTTTTGTATTTTGTACAGCGGTCTGCTTGGTCGCGGGATTGCACCACCGCGAAACACTTGCGGGTCCGCGGCTGCTTTATTGGGGCAGCTAACTGTGGAACAGGAGGTGCCTGTTATATGCAGGGGTGCCGGCGCGAACATCGGCAATCCTTTTAAGACATTTTTTAATGTGAGTGCCGGCGGCGACCCACTTGGGTTTTACTGAACCACCAGTCCCAGGAAGCATTGCTTCAGGTGGTTCACCTGAGCATCATTATTATGGGGATTTACTGGTGGTTGCCGCATGCCGGCACGACACATGGTCTGCCACTGAAGAGGGCGTTGGCCCGAAACGCGTCTGGCAGGTAACCAGAAAAGGACTTTGTTCATGGCGTGTGCCCTTGCTTTGGCGTAATTTCCACCTGGAGTGCATCCCACCTAGAGGCAACTCTTTTTGTATTACATATAATATATATATATATATATATATATATATATATATATATATATATATATATATTTGTACATTTTTGTACAATTTTAAAATTATAAAATAAATTAAAATTAATAGTTTATTAATTGTTTTAAAGTAAAAATATATCTATATTAATTATTATGTATGTGTGTTTAATTTTTTTAATTAAGTTTATTTGTTATGTTTGTTAAAATGCATATTAAATCTAATTTATTTTGTTAAAATTAATTTCATTATTTAATATATTTAATATTTATTATTTTATTTTATATGCATATAAAAATCGATATTTTGAACAACTATGGGGCATATTAGCAAGACCCACGTTAAAATTATCGCCGTTTTAGCGGCAGGAAACTGCAGCTAAAACGGCGATAATGGGCTTGCTAATATGCGTTATAGAATTCAATAGAAGCCCAGGTTAGATGTGCAGGACATCTAACCTGGGCTTCTATTGGAATTCCATAACGCATATTAGCAAGCCCATTATCGCCGTTTTAGCGGCAGTTTCCTGCCGCTAAAACGGCGATAATTTTAACGTGGATCTTGCTAATATGCCCCTATATTTTTTACATCAATATTTTTTTTCGATATTTTTGTACTTACCTGTTTAAGTATAGGGAGTCGATATTTTTGTATTCTATATTTTTTCATCGATATTTTTGATGTCGAAGTTGTGTCAGTGAACCCTTCCAACCGTCCAATGCTAGACAAAGTTAGTTATAACAACCTTGGCAGAGCTGGGGGTATGTCTCCATGCTGCTTCTCCACCCTCACTCCTTCTTGGTTTAAAGAGTTCGCTTTGTTACAGCCTAAACTGTCAGACATCGATCAGGGTGCCGCGAGGCAGACAGGGGCCTGCTAAGCCACAGCCCTGATGGTTGAGGTTGTTTGCCTCTGGTGTCTTGGGGTCCATCTAATTATGCTACGCAAACTGGGCTAAGTAAACCCTTTCTACACTAGACTCCCAGGGTAGCGAAGGTGAGTAGTCAAAGGCTTCTGAGGATGGTAATGTAGGGGGGATGAACTAAGAACTCAGCAGACAATAGCGTATTGTCAAGCCCAGTGCTTGTCTTGGAAAGTACTTTAATAGTACATCAAAATGAAATATTACTTTCAGAAATGGTGGTCAGTTACAAGGTTTTCAAATAGAGACTGGTACCAATTTGTCTCTCTACTGCACCCACCCCAGGGTCATAGTTATGGAGTGGTAGCTCCCACCCACTACAGTTGTCTAGCACCTGTCGACAGGGCTTAATGCAGGGAAAATTAAGGCAAGGATCAGCCCAGGTGTGACTACACTATGTGGTATTTGCAGGTGATTATCCCATGAGGAGGTCCTAGGTCAGTTCAGTTCTTAGCTTGATATACAGTTTGTAGAGACACTTGTGCCTCTTTCCAACATGCAGTTCTAATGCAGGACACAGTCACAGATCATGGGGAGAGCAACTCTGAACTGCAATAATGGTGATGATGATCCTTTCCCAGTCACAAAATAGTACCTCAGTCAGTGGGAGCGCAGTCATGTCCACAGCCACTGACTCTCAGGCCACATTGCTGAAGATATAGCATGACAGGCCTTGGTCCGCAATCATACTTCTTCACCACTTGTGACCTTAGGGTTGGTGGAGAGACCTCTGCTGCTGCAGTGGTGGTGTCTGGATTCACATCTCATCTCAGTGGCAGGCATGACCCTTGGGCCATTGCAGAAATTCCTGATGGCATGTCCTTGCTGCAGTGTTGCCATAAACTTTGTGCAAGTTGATGGTTTTCACTGTAGGTAATAATGAGTGTAGCAAAGTGCCTCTTTTTGTCATGGAACCCCCCTTTTTTGCCACTGATAGTGATGTTATTCAACTGATGTGCACTGGGTCCCTGCTAACCAGGCCTCAGTGCCAGTGCTCTTTCCCTAGAAATAAGGTAAAATGGTCTAATTGTAGTACAATTGCCAACACTTTGGCAGCCCTGTAAGTCCCTAGTAAGTGGTACCCCTGGTACCTAGGGCATGTGTACCAAAGAGGGTCCCTAAGGGCAGCAGCATGTATTTTGCCGCCCTAAGGGACCCCATACAAATTGAATGCATCCTGCCACTGCAGACTCCGTGTCATAGTGCAAACTATGAGTGAAAACACGACATGGCACACTCATTGTGTGCCATACCAAAGCACTGTATGTAATATATGTGTGTCACTCCTACAGCAGGCCTTGTAGCCCTAAGGCAGGGGGCCTTATATTCCATGTGAGGGCATAAGCAGATATCCACTGTGCTGTCTAGTTCAATTACTAGATGGTACAAGTGAATAGGGAAGCTACCTTAAGCATATGTACTGGGCACTGGTCATTGTGAGTTCCCCAGCTATATGATGGCTTTACTGAAACATATGGTGTTTGGTATCAAACAACTTGCCTTAATAAATCTGTACTGTTGCCAGTACAAGATTTATTATGACATGCACCCAGAAGGCACCTCAGAGGTGCCCCCTGAAACACCTACCACTATCTAGTGTGCTGGCTGACTGGCCTCGTCCAGCCTGCCACCGCACACATGTTTCTGACCACCTGCAAGTGAGAACCCACACTCTCTGAGGCCAAAAAACACTGAAACAATGCCTGCTCTGGAGGAAGGTGTTCACACCTCTTCCAGCAGGATGGCTAGTGATTTAGCATATCAAGGCCATGCATGGTCTTCAAAGCCCCTGCTGCCTTTGATATGCTACCCTAGCTTCCCCCACACCTGGGAGATCCCACCCCATGCCCTCAGGCCCATTTGGCACCTGGACAGGCAGGATATTCACTATGCAAGTAGGTGTGTTGCACCGCCAGGCTAGTCACACCCCTAAGGTAGGCTGCCTGATATGCTCCACGAAAGAAGGATTCTACCACCTAGTTTTAGGTGGAATTAGGAATTCTGAGACAGGGTTATGCCCACTCCCCATAGAAAGTGGAAATATAGGGGGTGTAGTGACCCTAAGTGTAAGTAGCCCATTGGCTACTACCCTTCACTCCCCTTAATGCCCCTAAATTCAGTATTTATGTGGCCTCCTGAGACCATGAGCTCAGATTCACCTGACCAAAGAATAAGAAGGACAAAGAAGAGGCGAAGAACGTAAGAACCGTGGACTAGCTGTGGACTTGGCACCAAACCCTGTCTGCCTGGTCCTCTCTCAACAATTTCAAATACCTGACTTGTCCTGCAGCTCTGCATCCTCCAAAAGCCTCAGAGGTCTGTCAGCACTTTGTCAACCCGTCATCATCTCCCTTGAAGTGGAGGAGCCACTTGCATGCAGGCACTGCAACATCTGGTTCACCGATCTGCTGACCACCAAGTCCACCGACGCAGCAGTCGCCCAGAAGAAGATCACCATGCTCCCGGAGGTCTGATACATCTCCCCACCAAGTTTGGAGATGGTAGGACCCCAGGAGCCACCCTGGACCCCTTGCAGCAGTCAAGGCTTGTTCAGTGTCCAGCCCAAACACCAACACCGCCAAGTCCGACCTACCATCAAGGGACATCCACGTCACTGAGGCCAGCATGAGAGTGGGCCCGCTGTCCTGTTCTGTCCCCATTTCCAGCTCGACCTAACAAGTGATAGCCTCCAACGCAAGCGACCCGCCGGAGAATACACCTCTGCACCCGAGCCCCACAGCCCGAGTCTGAGCCTTCTGATGGTGCACCCTTGCCCCAGAGACCCTCAAGAACCGAGCTCCCCTTTGGGTTCTGATGGACTTGTCCCCAAGTCCCCACTTGCAGCTGTTTTCTGCTTACTGATTTCTCCATAGACTCTGCTGTAGCGTTCGAGGCTACCCTTGCGAACAGCACCTCTGAATCCTGACACACCAGGATAGATAAACCAAAACTGCTGGTGCTTCTAAGGGCCTTGACCCCTACTTATCTTCAGTCCAGAAGAACTACCCAGTAACTCAATTTGAAGTATCCCAAATTCAGTGTATGTTTCTCTCATAGGATAACATTTCCACGTTCGAGGCTCATGCCTCAATTCTGACAGCTGTATTTTCTGTAAGTGTCTGGAAATCGCTAACTCAAAAAGTACTTACCTAATCTTGTAAATCTCAGTATCTAAATGAATATAAAAATCTATATTAGTTTTCTAAATTAGTGTCGGATTTCTTTATTGAGTGTGTGTCTCATTTATTGACTCTGTGTGTGCAACAAATGTCTAACACTCACCTCTGATAAGCCTTGGGCTGCTCAACTATACTACCACAAATAGAGCACCTTGGGATTGCTAGAGTAAGCCTCTGTACACTAGTAAGGGATACCTGGATTCTCTGCACACTGGGCTTCATTTTGGTACACTATATAGAGAGCCAGTTTCCTGAAATGAGCCTGGCTCTAAGCAGGAGAACCCAAAACAGTGGGCACAATAACATGTCAAGATTCTGCACCTGGCTGTCATCAGCATTCCTGAAGCAGAAATCAGGGAAAGACAAAAAGGCAAGCCCAACCTAGAACCTTGCTCACCATGAATGCCAGAATCTGGTCACTCATCCCCTCTCACCTACCATCCACTAAATTACAGTGCTCAGGAAAGACAGATTTGCAATCCCATTCTAAAAGATCTTCATAGATTTTCTACAGGCACCCCTGTTTCCATCATCCCTCACTTCACTGTCTGGGTCTCTTCCCTTCAGCTTCACGAATGCAGGCAATACTCTTCCACTGCACGAGGAAGCTGTATCATTTTTTCCACCATGAGCCACATCAAACCAGGGGCTATCCCAAATGGATCCTCTAGGGCCCAGCAACCAATTCTCCCCAAAATACAGAGTTCTTGTACCAAACACATCATACATAGATGCCCTCAATGCATACATGTGATGTCAGCGCAAGTGGCACATTAAAGCAGAACTCTACATGTATGGAGGTGGTGGGCCATACCCGCCCTGAAAAAGAGAAAAAGGTCTGTTTGCTTCTATTAGTTCTCAAAAATTGGTATGCTGTAACCAGTATTTTATGTGAAAATTCAGGAAACCAGTTTCATATTCAATCAGGCCACTCGTGCACAGCTACATGGCCATTTAGCATTCAGGACACTTTCCCGTCCCACACAAACCCATCAAAGGGAGTGGAAAGTTTTAGGTTTGAAGTTTTAGAAAATGCCACAACCTTTTGCCTACAGCTAAGATGGAATACACACAGCAAAGTCTACCTTGCATTTGATAACTCCCTAATAAAGCAATGTTGCTCTCACCCAAACTGTTTGGTTGGTCCTTATTCCCAGACCCCCCGAAAAACTGACAAAGTATGTATGCTTTCTACATACAAACCCTGTGACTTCAGTAATATAACATTGATACCAGCACCCTACTCTGAAAATTGCTCCAGTGCTACTGTCTGTGGTCCGGTTGTCACCATGCACCATGCTCCACATGCTGCAAAAGCTTAATTGGCATTTTACTGGAAAGACTATGGGATTGTCTTAGCATCATAAAGTTAAACAAAAATCACAAAGATCTCGGCCTCCCCACGAAAAACTGACCTAAAGTGTATATGGTGTCTACTGTTATGAGCTTATGGGCGCCCCTTTGAATTTCTGAAAAGTGCCCAGCTTTACCCACCCATTTATATTCCTAAAGGAAACAGTTTTAGAGTCCACTGCAGACACCCTTTTCCCAGCTACAGGCCCCTGTGAGGTCATTCAAAGGCAAGGTCAGGGTCCTCTGCTTAGTTGCTTTGTACAAAGAAATCGGCAGGTTGTGTACCTGTGGCTGAGGAATAAAATTCAATACACTTACATGAAATAACCAGCAACTCATAGGGTGATATCTTAATCTTTCCTCACACGTTAAGGGAAACACTTGCACTGTGACACCAGTTAGTGACCTCTCACAAGTAAGTTACTGGTGCTGAGTTGTAGAAAATGTGAAGCAGTTAAGAGTCGGAGCCTGAAAAGATAAATGTAAAGAGAGAAGCAGGGAAGTGGTTAAGGCCTGATGCACATTTTCATGCTGGAAACCCTGATAGAAAGGTTTTATAAATAGCTCCTGGTGTCTATCTTCCCTGCATCAAGAGAGATTTCCCACAGATGGGTTTCAGTAAACCAACTGTTATAAAGGACACTCTGTTAACGTACTTGAAGTTCCTTTATTGTAGTTGAGGGGCGCAGGTAAAACACATCCGTAACCTCCTGTGTTCAACCACCAACTGCCCACCTACCGTTGCCCACTTAAACATGCACATTCTACAATGACATAGGAATGTATTCTACAATGACATAGGAATACATTCCAGGACATCATACTGGAGACATTCCATGTTACTAAGGAACATGAACATAACACCAACCTCCTTCCATCAGTAGGATTACTACAAATGAGAGGACGACTATGAGAAAAAAGTTTTTTAGGTGAAATGCAAATATTCCATCCACTAAACAGCAATGAGGTAAGTCAGTCTTTCCCTTGGATTGTCTGCAATAATTCTGACGACTTCAAAGTGTGACAGAAGGATGAAGTTGAATAGATGTGAAGACGGTAAGAGCAGGGGACGTGGGGAGACCACCTGCTTGAGGTTTCTTTCACAAATTTATCACAGTCATTGGGAAGTAAATATTTATTCAACGTGAAGCCAGGTTAGTTATCAAAATCTGGTGGGTTAAGTGTAATGTTTCACAAATTGCCAGCTCTAAAATTGACTGCTGTGGGATTTCGTATCTTTGGCTCACACGAAAGTTGGATATTTGCTTCAGAGATGGTACCAGGAGTACTCAAGGAAATCAATAACAATAGTACATTTCCCTTGACATTCCAATGCAAATAATTTAGGCATGCAGATTTTCCACCAAGTGGAAATGTTTACATTCATAAATATCATTCTAAGGTGCACTTCCCTTTTATCTCCATTCAAAAACATTTACCACTTCTATAAGAAATTGCATTGGTGTATATTTTATTGACAAATTAAAGCTTATTAATTAGAAAAACATATTATTTCACCATTTTTATATCAACACCAATTTATCACCACCCTCCCTTAGTTACTTTGCAGCTTGTGTCCCCTTCCACTGGTGAGAACGGCCCTCTGTGCACCACTAGTGAGGCACAACTGCCTCGAATCCCACTCCAGAGGTACTGCAACAAATGCAAGAGGTTCTGATGCCTCAGCCCTCAAACGTAGCCAAAGACTCTGCAGCAGCTCTGAAACCTATACCAACCACCAGAGGCGCTACAGCATGTACCCACTTCCCATCCCCACCACCACAGGCTCTCTGCTCCAAGCTTAATTCCTCCATCTGGGGCTCTGCAGTCTATCCCCCTTTTCATTGTTTTTGTCAGGAATCGAAACCCGGGCCGGGGACGGCGCAGCCAGACCCAATGGGGGCCCGGGGCAATGCCGCCCGGAGGCGGGAAGCCCTCACCCCCATCGCAAAGCCCGTGAAAAACGGGGCGACCAGGATTGGTTGCCCCCAAGATAGCCAACGGCCCCCCCCATCAAGGGGCGGGTTGGCAGGCAGCGGGGGGGTTAAATAAGGGCACGAGGCCCTGCGTTAGCATGTAACTCCCCTGCAAGGAGAAGAAGGAATCCCACCCACCCACTCCTAAGGAAGCGGGCGTCGCAGCCGCAAGGCAGAGGTGAGGCGGAAGAAACCCAGGAAAGATATACAAAAGAGAGAAAATTTAATAGAGGTAGATGGAAGGCTCACACAGTGTCCTTGGGATGCCTCACGGCAGGGGCACTGAGGGAGCTAATGACGGCACACAGCCACAAGAAAGATATACTAAAGAGAGAAAATGTACTAGAGGTAGATGGAAGGCTCACACAGTGTCCTTGGGATGCCTCACGGCAGGGGTACTGAGGGAGCTAAGGACGGCACACAGCCACAGGCAGAGTGGATGTGATGCTTTCACAGGGCCCTTGGGAGGCCTCACGGCAGGGGCACTGAGGGAGCAAAATGACAGGACACAGTCATAGGCTGAGTAGATGAGATGCTCACACAGGGTCCTTGGGATGCCACAAGGCAGGGGCCCTGAGGAGCAGGCGAGGGGCCAACAAAGGGTCCAGGGCAAGCGGAACGGCACTTGCAGCCCGGGCAGGTCCTGACGGACATCCACCAACTTCGGTAGCAAGTTGAAGCCTGGAACCGCAGACACAGAGGCCCGGTCAAAGGGGCACTTCGCAAAACTATACTGTTTGGGAGCAAATAACAACAATTTTTATTTTTTTATTTATTTGTGTTTTATAGAGCGCGAACTTGATCCGTTAGGGTATCAGAGCGCTTTACAGGATTCACAAGTTGTATACAAGAGACTTAGCGGGGGTGGATACATTTGGGATAAACACAAGTAAACTTGACCCGTTAGGGTGTCAGAGCGCATTACAGGATTCACAAGTTGTATACAAGAGACTTAGAGGGGGGGTGGATACATTTGGGATAAACACAAATAAAACCATTTACGAGAAACAGGAGGTCCCAGATCCCAGGGTGGGATGCCCGGAGGTGCCGGGTGGATAGCATCCGGATAGACCAATGAGAAGCAGTAAACGGAAGCAGGACAAGGTCGCTGAGGTGATTTCAAGGCAAAATTCAGGAGAGGAATTTGCCCATTAGGAATGTTTTGGCATCCTTTTTAAAGCGTGCCAGAGATGGAATTCTTCTAATGGCCCGATTGTAAGTTGTTTTTTTTCGCAAGCGTGCTGGTTGGAGCAAAAGGTCTCTGGCGGAACGGGAGTTTCTGGCTCCTCCGGATACCACGAGTTTCTGGGCAAGAAATGCAGGGGAGTTTGAGTATAGAGCCTTGTGGTGATACTGTGCTTGCCCTCCTCCTAGGCCTCTTCTGCCTGTACCCACCTCCAACCATGGCCTGTCCTTTCTCCATCTGTCCCTGATTGTTTCAGCCTCCATCGGCCATTACTGACAAAGAATGTGGTGTCACGGCTAGACTGCCGACTTTGGAGCTGGGAAACCGAGGTTCCAGCCTCAGTGTCGACTCCACATCCTGCGATTCTGGGCAAATCACTTAATCTCCTGTGCCTACCAAAAAAATGAATGTGTAATGTAAC
This sequence comes from Calotriton arnoldi, assembly GCA_963921515.1. Classification (NCBI taxonomy): domain Eukaryota; kingdom Metazoa; phylum Chordata; class Amphibia; order Caudata; family Salamandridae; genus Calotriton; species Calotriton arnoldi. Next base: position 109,272 of record CAWUFW010021024.1, read on the forward strand.
TGGTGCTCATGTAAAGCGCTCCAATACCTTCAGGTCGGGTTCGCGCTACATAAATTTGCACAAAAAAAACAAACTGAGAGAAACCACCCATTTGCAAATTGCTCAATCAGCCTAAAAGGATAGGAGCAGTTTTACCCAAACAACTGGACCGCACGAGACAACAAGCACGTCCATTCTTCTAGTACTTGCAGCTCGCATGAAAAATATGGATGGCTGACGATCCTTTAAATTCAAATCAACTATGGGGCATATTCACAAGGATTCAACTCCGATTTATCGCCACCTTAACGCAACAAAAGTGGAGATAGATTTAACACCCCATTCACAAGCTGGTGCAAACTGCAGACAACGCCAGTATTTCCGCGATAACTGCCCCAAAATCTAACACCATGGCGGACACCACCAACTAACCCTAATGAGATGCAGAGTAGGCGTTCCCGTGCAAAAACACACGAAAAAACAACAACACCACTTTCACAACGAACTGACAGAACTGCGAAGCGAACCAATAACAGGTGATAAGCCACGGTAGCCGCAGGTATTTAACACCTGCCTCAAGCAGGTGTAAAGACGGACATCTACCTGCAGTAGGCAACGGAGCCCCGCACACAGCAATACCCGAAGAACAAATGACACCATTGAGCTACTCTACATGCAGCTCGGAGCCCCAACAGGGCCACAACACCCACCGCCACCACCCCCAGGACCGCCACCACCCCCAGGACCCGGACCCGCTCCCCCCGGACCACCACAGAGGCAGCGTAGAGTAAGACAGCGGACCTACCGAAAACGCACCACTCTCACAGACCTAACGCCCGTGGAAGTCATTGACACTGCAGGCTCAAAAGGACAACCATCCTACGCATCATGACCCACATCGCCCCCAGGCTGACTGTCCCAACACAGCGGAGAACAAACATCCCTCCGCAGACAAAGCTGCTGGCAGTGCTGCACCTGTTGGCCACTGGGACCTTCCAACCAACAACTGCCAGAGTCGGAGGGGTCTCACAGCCAGCCCTATCACAGTTCATCACACCTGTCCTGGATGCCATCATCAGCTTCATACCCTAGTACCTTCACTTCCCCAACACTGCGCAGGAACAGCTGGAGACTAAGCAAGGCTTCTACGCCATTGCCGGATTCCCAGCCGTGTTGGGGACAATAGACTGCACACATGTCCCACTTGTGCCCCCTGCGGATACTGCACACCACTACCGCAACAGGAAGCACACGCATTCCATCAATGTGAAGGCAATAGTGGACCACCGGGGACTCTTCACCAATGTCGTCGCCAACTACCCAGGCAGTGTGCATGATTCATTCATCTTCCTACAGTCCATCATCAACCAGCGCTTCTAGGATGGCACATATGGAACGGGACTGCTCGTTGGTAAGTACCAAATCAACACACCACACATCCCACAGCCACCAACGCACATGTGACCAAACCACATCCGACATGTCAAACTACACGACCACCTACCAGACATGACTACACCACTCCATGGTCATCCTGGGCTAACCCTGCACCCAATACAGACTTCACATGGCACCACAGCCACACAACAGCTGAACGTGTGGAGATGCGGAATGCAGCCATGACACATGTGAGGCACTGCTCTGCCCTCATGACCCTACCCCAGTCTCCCGCAGGTCAGCGTCCCATGGCGGTGGGCCCGTGTCGGCCGCTGTGCATCCGGGGCGACTAGCCCTGTGCGACTCGAGTCATCCCCCCTTGTAGTTCTGACATTGTATGTCTGTGTGCCTGATGACTGTTGGTGTAGTTGCCAGCACCAGCTACTCCCTGAGGGCTGGCTTACACTCACCCCACACACAGCCAGCACAGGCATCACTGTATTGGTGGGCCTGCCATCACATCCTGCCGAACCAAGTATTGTCTCTTTTCTCCCTGCACTGTCACAGGTGATCAAGGATGTTAGAAATGGGATCTCTGGTTGGCTAAGGCTTGCGCCAAAGCCAGGCAGAGACCACCACTCTAGTCAGGGCGAGGGAGTTACACGCCGACGATGACCCCTGCTCACCCCCTTGGTAGCTTGGGACGAGTAGTCAGGCTTATCCCGGAGGCAATGTGTAAAGCGTTTGCGCAACACACTCTCACAGCAGCAACACACTAGGCACACCACAAAAGGAACTCCACACAAGGTTATATAAAAAATAGCCTTTGTATTGTCATAAACACATTAGATCATAATCACACAAGGTACACTGTGCCACCTGGCACTAGGCAGTATTTACAGGGGATTATATACAGGACCGGGCCAATCGGGCCACGGTCAGAACCATCAGAACAGGTAAGTAAAATGTAAACCAGTAATCACTGGTACCTAAGCATTATATCACCTTAGACATAAACCCACAGTAGGCCCAAACCTTATTAGCATAAACACCCTAGGCAATAATCAGCATAAACACAGTGTGCCCCAATCGGGGGCACAACGCACTGACACTGGCCCCAGGCCAACTGGCCTCTCACAGGGGCTCAAAGGACCAACGTCCAGAATGTCAGTGCTGGCTGCGCATGCAGCGAAAGCAAAGTGTGCAGAGGCACAACCTAAATGTGGCAGCTGCCCACTACTTGCTGGGCAGCTGTAAAAATGAGCCCGGGCACCAGCGTGCCTCCTGAGCCCCTCTCTGGGACTCTAAATGAAATGCCCCCAAGGAAAAGGATGGGGCTGGCACTACTGTGCCTACGGAACCCCCACTGGGAGTCTCTAAATGATTATGCGCAACGTTGCAGCTGCCCACTGTCAGGTGGGGCAGCTGGGGGAAATGCCTTGGCACTACTGTGCCCTCTGAGCCCCCACTGGGACTCTAATCATCCAAATTGCCCCAAACGCTGCAGCTGCCCGTGAATGCTGTGCAGCTGTGAAGAAAACAGACTGGTACTACACGTGCAATGGGAGCCCCACTCTGGGACTTCCAAAATAACCTCTGCCAAACGTTGCAGCTGCCCGCTCTCTCTCGCGGTGCAGCTGTGGCGAAATTGTACCGGCACTAACTGTGCCTGAGGGGAGCCCCACTCGGGGACTCAACAAACAAAATTACCCCCTCGGTGCAGCTGCCCGCAACTGCGGCGCAGCTGTGAATAATCAGGAAGTACTGGCCCAAGCACGATGCCCAATGGGAGCCCCACTCACCGGGACTCTCCTTGGACTGCTCCGGTCTCCTTCTCTCTGGTGCCGCCTCTGGCATCCGCACTGCTTTGTGGAGCCCCCCTTCACTGGGGCTCCTCTGGCAACGACGCTGAGGCAGCGGGAGGGCACTGGCAGTGTGCGCAGGCAGCCCCACTCACCGGGCTGCTCTGGACGCTCTAGGCGGAACGCGGGCTCTCCTCACTCACATGGGAGCCCTGCCTCGACTTCGCCTCGCCTCACTTCACCCGGTCCCCCTTCTCGGGACCGGGACTTCGTTCTGGAGCCTGCGAGGCTCCCGGGCTGCTTCCGCCTCACGTCACGCGGCCCCGCCCCGTCCAGGCAAGGCCGCCTGGCTTCCGGGTCGCGTCTGCAGCGGCCTGGCAACTTCTTTTAACTTGAATCGGGGCTGGCGGCGGTGATCTCCTTTGAAGCGGGGTGGGCACCCGCTAGGAATATAATTCAAGAGGCGGCAATAACGTGGGGTGGGCACCCGCTATAAAATCAGCAAAAGCGGAGGGATCCCCACAGCGGGATTCCCTCAAAAATGATTGCAGCTCCGCACTGCAAAGCTCCCACACGCTCCGTTTCTTCTGGGAGCAAGAAAATAGAGCGCTCTCCAAAATGAAAAATAAAGCGCTCTTTAAGCGCTGGGGCAGTCTCCAGCACTCTCCCTAATACCAGAAAAGCGCTCCCAGGGGTAAACGTCAAAAGTCCAGGTGGCAAAGGCTGGGCCCAGGCAGGCCAGCACACAGGGCCCTCCAGCAGGGAGGCAGTCCCTCGTGGCGGTTCCTCCTAGAGCCCGGCAGCAGCAGCAGGCCCCCCTAAGTCAGGAACAGCACAACCTTCATGGGGTCACAGCCCCTCTTTTTATGCACCCTTTTCCTTTGTGACACAGCACAGGGCTGGGGGAAAAACCAGATGCAACTGGTTTGGGGGAGCTTTGGAGCACTTTGTTTTGCCCAAGCTCCTCTTCCCTTTCAGAGGGTAGGCTAGGGACATCAGACGCACCACAGGGGGCGGAGCCAGCATTGGGGAGGGAAGGCACAACCCTATTCAGGTCCCAGGTGCAACTCCTCCCTCCCATCTAGATGCAGATCTCTCTAATCAGCCCTGCACTGACTCACCCTGCCCCTCCTGGAGCCACACACCCCTCCCAGCCCCTGTCACTCACAAAGCCAGACATGCAATTCACATCAGGCAGGCAGACACACAGCACACAGAAATGCCACTTTCTAAAAGTGGCACTTCTCCACTAGTCACAATAAATCTGCGCACACCATTGCGCAGCATTTATTCTCACGAGTTCGCACATACTAAACTCGCCCCTGCACTCCTCTCACACCAGGAATTACCATGGACACACATATCCCCCATGCATTCCTATGGGAGGGCAGGCCAATCTCACCACACGCACTCAGAGTGCGCACGCACTTTACACTGGGACACAGTGCTAAAGTGCGCAGAGGCCTAAAACCACCAACACTACACAGGGAAAAGGCTAGGAGACAGGCAAAAAGTTTAGGGGTGAACCTGCCAAAAGGGCCAAGTCCAACAAAGGATATGCACTCTGCCCTTGGATGATGACACCCCTCCGGGACCCGAACACACCCGCCCAGAGGCAGTACAATGCGGCCCACATACACACCAGGGGCATCGTTGAACGCACATTTGGTGTGTTGAAGTCACGTTTCAGGTGCCTGGACGGCACTGGTGGGAAGCTCCTGTACAGCCCGGACGTCGTGTGCAAGATGATCGTTGCATGTTGTGTGTTGCACAACATCTGTGTTCGCACCAGGGCCCCATGGATCCCAGTTCCAGAGGTACTGGACGATGATGGCGGTGATGGGGCAGGTGGCCCACATCCCACTGCAGCTGCGACAGGAATGGCCCGTCGGGACTCCATCATTGACACTTACTTCTCATGAGCACGTCACATTGTGACCGTCCGTGGCATTCATGGGACAGTAGTAGATGTCCAATTACACTGCATGTGTGAATAAAACATATTTGCAGGTTACAGGTTGGAATTGTACATTGTCATGTTACATATACCTGGGGTTTCAGATGTGATTTGCCAGGTTGTGCACATTTTCCGAACCAGTTCAGTTGTGGAGGTGTTGCTGTTTGTACCGGGATGTTGTCAATGTCGAGGTGCACTTCTGCTTATGTGCGTATGCTGCACGGTGGGTGTGTCGCTCCTGCGGCTCTGATTTGCCTGCCACTGGTCTCTTTCATGCGGTGTGCCTGTAGGTTCTGTTCTTCCACGGTGCTTGGATGTTGTGGTGTGCATGTTGTCCTTTGCAGTTGGCCAGGGTGCCTCCGTGGTACGCCGCTGTTGATGTATTTTGTTCTGTGGCATTTTCAGTATGCTGTTCTTGTGCTTTTTCCCGCATTGCGCGTGAGTATTGCTGCCCTCGCGCTGGTTGTCATTGTTTTCTTATCGCGCTTTGGCCCATCGCAGCTTTTTTTGCGTTGTGGTTTGTGTTTTTATCTCCGTCGAGGTGGTTGTATCGCAAGCATTGGCTGCGGTGTCGGCCAACTATTGCATGCTACCGCCGTGTTGTGAATTCCACGTTGTCACGGGGTTATTTTCCCGCGATAGGCTGCGATGCTGAATGTTGCGTTGCTCTACTCTTGCGGTAATTATCACACGTTCTTGTGAATATACCCCTATGTTTTTCTCCCTCAACAGTAAGACAAATTAGGTCTATTGTTGGTTGCATATGACAAGAAAAAGAAAAGGATCGCTTGTATTATTCCGATAATTGTTTTGTCAAAGGGTGAAGGCATATATTTGTTTCACATATTGCATGGGTTTATTGAGTATTTGAATATAGACATTTCTCTTTGTACATTCCGATCTGAGGTCTGATTCATGCTTGGTTGGCGATTTACTAAGGTTGGAGGAGCCTGTAGTATGAGGTTGTGACATTTCAGTTACCTGAAAATAGATCTTTCAGTACTTAGTTGGCTTGTTTTAATTAAGAGCGCAGAAATTGCTTTTTGCAATTTTCTGGCAATTAAACATATTTTAGCTGCAGTCCAGTGAATCTCTCTTTTCAATGACATCCACTACAAATATCACATTATGTTTCTTTTTAATCTTCGTTGTAACATTTCGATTTCATATATTGCCGGCGATTTCTGTGACTAGTTCCACATATATTTATTTCCTCTAAGAATATTTTAGATCAGTTTTTAGTACAAGAATAGAAACATCCTAATATATGTAAAACTTTAAGCCTAGTCTATTTTACTTTCAAAAGTTTTTTATATAGTTGCCTTTGCATTTATTTATTTATTTGTTTGTTTATTTCTTTATTTTTTTATTTATGCACTATATACCAAACATCCCATCTTCACTAGGGAGCAAGACCTGATTTAGATGGTCAGGAGCCACAAGAATTACAAACAACACAGTGTAATGAATATGGACAGAACAGCTTAAATCTTGAGGACTTTTTAGGGACACACTTGGATTCTGTAGGGAGGCAAAGACCAGAACAGTGACTGAGCCCCGTAGAGAGGCATCGTGGCTTTGTAGAGCTACATACCATGTATCTGCAGTGAGGCACAGCATAGCAGAACAACACAGTGGAGCTGCAGCATGATTCTGAGGGAAGATGAAGCGGACTCTGAATGAAGGAATAGTGGGTGTCAGTGGAAAGGAATTTAGCAAGATGGCAGCGTGACTTTGCTTGAGACAGATTGGCACTCTCTTGGTAGAAAGAGCTCATCTGCAGAGTGCAGTTTGAGCACCAACACTAATTATTTTGGTTGGACTCTAAGAGTAAACAAGAATAGGAGGATAGCGGTGGGGCTTACATGACTCATGTACAGCTTCTTATCCATATTCAGCCCTGCTCCATGGATTGATCTGAAAAAGCTTAGTCTATTATAACATACAGGAGAAGCACCAGTCAAAGCGGAGTGTGGATCAAGACTTAAAATGAATAATTTGAGGCACTTGTGTTCAGAAACCCCCTCCTACAAAAACTCTTACCATCCACACTTACATCCCAACATGCGGCCCAGCAAACCCAGGAGTATCCTGGGAAGTTCTGAAATGGCTCCCGACCCAGTCAGAGCCTGGTTGGAAAATCTCTAATCCCACAAAGCAGTCAGCACTAATTTGGTACTCTTCTCAGGTTGACATGGAACACACAAAGTCTGCTCCTGCCCCAGACTCATAAGTATGCTGTGTAACCAATGTCGGATTTGTAAAAACTGGGACCTAGAAATTACATAAGGAATACAAGGATTTCCTCACTTAAAGTTATTTCTTGTATTGTTTTGTAATTGTGTCTATATTGCACTGATGTCCCTAGTAAGACTCTGATGCACATTTGTGGATGCACAGCATGCTACTCTGTTGAAGTACCTCTATACAACATTGTGTGTGTGTGTGTGCATGTGTGCACGTGTGTGTGTGTGCGCGTGCGTGAGTGTGTATTATACTGACAGTGTGTTGATGCTAGGTGTGAAGAACAGAATAGTACTCCTACCAAATTTTTGCCACCGTGCCTTGCGGTGTATTGAAGAGCTGCTTATTTATTGAAGATTAGAAAGTGCAAGTATTGAAGAAAATGGTTATAGCATGCTGAAGTGAACATGCATTTGCACATAAACATGAGTGTAGATGAAAAGAGTGAGCATAGATTTGGTAGCACAAATAGATACCTACCATTAGTGAATAGGAATTTTAAAACCATCCATAGTCTGTGCTCGGAGGAGTTCACAGATGAGCAACATGGGGTACATCTCATAGGATGCTGCAGCTTCGAAACTAGCTAAGTGCACTATCTGGGCATGCTCCAAGGACTCCAGCTCCTAATGAGTATCTGGTGAACTCAGGAGTATAGTGTTGATTAGAAGGACAATTCTGTGGAGAGAAACTGTTAATATGGGTTGGACGACAAGAACAAGGAAGAGATTTAGGGAGAGGGATTAGAGATAAGGAAAGTGACTATGAGCCCTTCCAGGAGGTTTGTGGTTAATTCTGTGGTAGGTTGTATTTAGGATAGATTAGGAGGATGAGAAGAAGTGACAAGAGGTGGGCATCATAGAATGGCATGAGGGTGAACAGTGCTGGGGTTCTGGTCCTAGGCCTTACCTAGTCAAAGACTAACAAACAAAAAACGGTTCAATGTCAGAGGGTCTAGGGAAATTTAAAGACCTCACAGGATTCAATCCCCAATTCAATATCACAAAACAGTACAGAATCCTTGGGTCTATAACAAAAACAATCAAAAAGTGTGGTGAACCACTACTACATAGTTTAAAAATATATAAAGATATAAAGTACAGAACCAAATGACTAAGTGCCACAGATCTATCTTTGGGCACTTCCCTTTTCAGGACGAAATCCCTCACTCACCATAGGTGACATGCTTCATCATTTGGGATTCTCCTCCCAGAGGAAAAACATAGTTCCTCTGAGGCCTACAACCCCCTCTCTGAGAGGGAGGAGCTCAGGGATGTTTTGAATAACTAATGGAATATTATAAATCCACAAATGAAGAGACAGCTGTGTGAATGAGGGCGCAGCGCAACAAAAAATGAATAAATGCGAAGGCGGTGAAGTTAAAACCAGCTAAAGAGCGCAAAAAGAGATACTTTATTTAGATACACCCTTTGCCAGGATTAAAAACCGTGTACCAGCGGTGTAAATTTAAACCGCAAAGGTAAAGTAGATAGTGATGGTCAACATGTTTCAGCCATACACCTAATTGTAGAAACAGCTGTTTCTCCAGGAGTCTGGTACTTCAATGGGGAGCGTTTTCGCTCCTAATCTGGCCAATCTCTATGTCCATATTTTTGAACAAGAGCACATTTTGAATCACAATAATCCGTACAGAGACCATATATGTGTATGGAAAAGATATATTGACGATGTGCTTGTAGTGTGGAGAGGCACATCCACCTCCATCACTGAGTTTAAGATCTGGCTGAACAACCGCAATCAGTATTTGAATTTCACTTGTGAATAATGTGTCATAGTGGCAAGGGGATGGGGTAAGAAATTGTTCACAAATTTTTGTTGTATCTAATTATCAATTATTCTGATGAATGTTGTCCTGAAAAGTGGGGTTGTTTGACGAGGTTAGCCATTATCTACATCCTATGATATTATTAGTGTCTCGGCCTTTCGCAATGGCTACCAACTAAACTAGTAGACACCTTTGCTAAATATGTACTAACATTTGGTCCCCTCTGTTGTGTCAGATGTAATCTCTCTGGTACAGTACGTTCGAGTGCCTCATCTAAAATTGTGTGTAAGTGCACCAGTTTACGTCTAGAAGTGTCCCTTCACCCCAAGATTAAGCATCTTCAATTTTAGAGGGTGTTGCAACACTTATATGTGTTGATGGGTTTCTACAATACTAATGCTGAAAGCATTCACTTGCATTCTTCAGGGACATTAATACAAAAGTGTAACTCCCAAGACCAAAACACTAGCTTGTGGATGTATAGTATTGTCCAGCAGGAACCATTGCTGGTCCCAATTCCCACTTCCATCTTTATTCAGAAGAAAGAAAAGAATTGAAATGATAACAACATCAGTCTGGTCACCAGGACTTTTCCCGTCACTCCTGTTACCGATCTTAATCCTGAGATTGCTGGGATTGTGATGTTCTCTCATACTAAACAAGGAGAGAGACACACATGATTATTCCTAGCACTGGTTTCTCATCACAGCTAATGTTCAACAATTATAGTAAAGAGTTGCATAAAATGTTTAACATACAAACCATCAAAAATATACTTTCTTATTAAATTTATTTATTTTCTGTTTCAGCAAACTTCACAGAGATCGACCACAGGATGCACTTCTTTACTATTGATGCAACATATCATTAGACAGAAATATGTAAAAATATTGTGATGCAAAGAATATCATATATCAATATATATATATATATATTCACTGAAAAAACCATAGGTTTCAGGCACGTTATAGTTAGAAATTAGCATTTAAAAAACCTTAGAAATTCACTGAAAAAACCATAGGTTTCAGGGGCGTTATAGTTAGTTGGACATTTCACTCGTACAAAACCATAGAAATTCCCCCGTTATAGTTAGTTCAGCTAACTATAACTCGCGCGCCCGCAATGCACTGCTGATGACGTCACATATTACATCACTCATGACATGGTCAGTGACATCACTCATGACATCACTGATGACATCTCAAATGACATCACTGATGACATCATCCTTGTAATAGAGTGGCAGCCCTCCTCTCACCCTAATATAACCTTTGATACACACACTCAAAAATACAAACTAACATTTTCAAAACAATGGACATACCAATACCAGTTACAACACACCTAGTCAGTAATTCCAAGATCTACACACACATCCACTCATTCACCAACAGTCCCTATACAGTCACTCATACATGTACTCACTCATCATATGTACTCATACACCTATACATCCTGTTACACACCGCCACTCATCCATAGAGTTACTCACACACATAGTCACACATGCAAACAAAGTATCAAACATCCATTTACTTGCATATACAGTTATACACACACTACCACACTTACTTCTACAGAAACTTACACATACTTACTCTCTTAAACAATCACTTATAGAAACCCCTACTTATTTGTACAGGAACTCTTCCAATCTCTCACTCTCACATATACTCACTTATCTACACCAATACTCACATATACTAGTTTAAAACATATGTAGTTACTCATAAAGACACTATTGAGACAGTCATTCACTCACTAACACACCCATACAAACACTCATCCACCTATACAGTCCTGCACACATGCTGTCTTCAACACATACAAACAGTGAGTCACTCATTCATGCATCTATGCACTAAGTAATACCCCCAACGAACCATACAGACACTCAGACACTCATACTGATACTCAAAAACTAACTAATAACCCATATAGACACTCATGTAGCTACTCACCAACACATGCAGCCACTTATACACAAAGTGAGAGACTGATACAGATATTTTCATATTTAAACATTACTCACTAACCCATGTATTCACTAAGATACACTTAGTCAGTTATACAATCAATTTTACAAAACAAAATCATCCATTTAGACACTTATATACCCATTTATTCTTCCATCGACCTTGAGATATACATATATAAAACATATTTAATTTTCAGAAAAACACACATTCACTGGATGATGTCATCAGTGATGTCATGAGTGATGTCATTTGAGATGTCATCAGTGATGTCATGAGTGATGTCACTGACCATGTCATGAGTGATGTAATATGTGACGTCATCAGCAGTGCATTGCGGTGCACGCGAGTTATAGTTAGCTGAACTAACTATAACGGGGGAATTTCTATGGTTTTGTACGAGTGAAATGTCCAACTAACTATAACGCCCCTGAAACCTATGGTTTTTTCAGTGAATTTCTAAGGTTTTTTAAATGCTAATTTCTAACTATAACGTGCCTGAAACCTATGGTTTTTTCAGTGAATTTCTAAGGTTTTTAAATGCTAATTTCTAACTATAACGTGCCTGAAACCTATTGTTTTTTCAGTGAATATATATATATTTATTATACTATGTATACATGTGAAAATGTCTCAATCCCCTGTTTGCCTCGGTGGCACGGAAAAAATGGGTGGAACTGACGTCAGCACGCCGACGGTTTCTCTTATGGCTCCGATGACGTCATACGGTGTCGCGAGCGGAGCCGTGCTATTATGACGTCCTCGTTGACGTGGGAGAGCTAGGAAAGAATTTCCGTGGAATGCTGGTGCAGGGGATATTCATCTAAGTGTTCAGGCTAGTCCTTTGGGAGCAACTGTTTATGTTGCCACTCCAGAAACCGAAACCAGTGATCCGAGGGCAGAGGCCCTGCAGATGGCACACGAGGTGGGGTGCCCAGTCGTGTGCATCGGCGGGGCAGCGAAGTGACAAGCACCACAACCCACAAAAAAGGTAACGAGGGCACTGAATAACACAGGATCTTCTCTTTGTATCTGGCAGGAACAACGAAGTTAAAATGCCCTAGTACCAAAATGTAGAATTAGTGCTACAACGGTCTTCAAGAGGACCTGCGATGCCGCTTCTGCCTCCCTTTCCCTGGAGGCGGCACATGGGTCACGCGGTACGGTCATACTGCGGTTTGACGCACACTCGTTGACCTCTCATGGCACTGCTCCACACTTCAGGGAGGACGCTTTCCATTAGCTATGTTTTCTGATGACATGTCGCGCCGGCCCCGTCCAACTACAGAACTCCTTTAGATCCAAACAGACTCTTCCACTCTCTCACCGGAAGTGAAACCAGGCCACACGGACACTTTCACAATACAACAGCCGGGAATGCACTTTTCGGTAAAAACAACACATCACTTCCTCCTAATTAATCAAATAAACGTCTCACTGAAGAACAGGGGCCAGCTTCGATCGGTAAACAGACGTTACAACGACTTTTTTACTTTGCGATACCATTACAACGCATGCATTACCACGCATGCGTTGTACATCACGAAGTCATTACTACGCATTTTTTAGAACGCATGGTCATTTACCACGCATGCCTTTACAACGAATTTTGTTGTAAAGGTATGTATGGTAAATGACCATGCGTTCTAAAAAACATGTAGACGGTCCATGTCATTGTAAGGAAACAGAGGCTGTTCCGTTTCCTCACAACGACGTGCACCGCCCCTCAGAGACGATGTGAAGCAGGAACCACGAGGAGAGAGGAACCATGAGGAGTGAGAGGTAAGGGGGATTGGGCATGGGGTGGGGGTTTCTTTTCTAGGGTTTAGGGTAGTGCAGTGGTGTTTGGGTGGTGTAGGGGGTCGTGCTGGGGTAGTGTTTTAGGGTTTAGGGTAGTGCAGTGGTGTTTGGGTAGTGTGGGGGTCGTGCTGGGGGTAGTGTTTTAGGGTTTAGGGTAGTGCAGTAGTGTAGGGGGTCGTGCGGGGGGTAGTGTTTTAGGGTTTAGGGTAGTGCAGTGGTGTATGGGTAGTGTAGGGGGTCGTGCTGGGGTAGTGTTTTAGGGTTTAGGGTAGTGCAGTGGTGTTTGAGTAGTATAGGGGTTCATGCTGGTGGTAGTGTTTTAGGGTTTAGGGTAGTGCAGTGGTGTTTGTGTAGTGTAGGGGGTCATGCTGGGGGTAGTGTTTTATGGTTTAGGGTAGTGCAGTGGTGTTTGGGTAGTGTAGGGGGTCGTGCTGGGGGTAGATTTAGGGTTTTGGTTAGTGCAGTAGTGTTTGGGTAGTGTAGGGAGTTGTGCTGGGGGTAGTGTTTTAGGGTTTAGGGTAGTGCAGTGGTGTTTGTGTAGTGTAGGGGGTTGTGCTGGGGGTAGTGTTTTAGGGTTTATGTTAGTGCAGTGGTGTTTGGGTAGTGTAGGGGTAGTGCTGGGGTAGTGTTTTAGGGTTTAGGGTAGTGCAGCGGTGTTTGTGTAGTGTAGGGGGTAGTGCTGGGGGTAGTGTTTTAGGGTTTAGGGTAGTGCAGTGGTGTTTGGGTAGTGTAGGGGTTCATGCTGGGGGTAGTGTTTTAGGGTTTAGGGTATGGCAGTGGTGTTTGGGTAGTGTAGGGGGTCGTGCTGGGGGTAGATTTAGGGTTTAGGGTAGTGCAGTGGTGTTTGTGTTGTGAGGGGGTCGTGCTGGGTGTAGTGTTTTAGGGTTTAGAGTAATGCAGTGGTGTTTGTATAGTGTAGGGGGTTTAGGGTAGTGCAGTGGTGTTTGTGTAGTGTAGGGGGTCATACTGGGGGTAATGTTTTAGGGTTTAGGGTAGTGCAGTGGTGTTTGTGTAGTGTAGGGGGTAGTGTTTTAGGGGTTAGGGTAGTGCAGTGGTGTTTGTGTAGTGTAGGGGGTCATGCTGTGGGTAGTGTTTTAGAGTTTAGGGTAGTGCAGTCGTGTTTGTGTAGTGTAGGGGTCGTGTTTTAGGGTATAGGGTAGTGCAGTGGTGTTTGGGTAGTGTAGGGGTCATGCTGGGGTTAGTGTTTTAGGGTTTAGGGTAGTGCAGTGGTGTTTGGGTAGCATAGGGGGTCGTGCTGGGGGTAATGTTTTAGGGTTTAGGGTAGTGCAGTGGTGTTTGTGTAGTGTGGTAGGTCATGCTGGGGGTAGATTTAAGGTTTAGTGTAGTGCAGTGGTGTTTGGGTAGTGTAGGGAGTTGTGCTGGGGGTAGTGTTTTAGGGTTTAAGGTAGTCCAGTGGTGTTTGTGTAGTGTAGGGAGTCATGCTGGGGGTAGTGTTTTAGGGTTTAGGGTAGTGCAGTGGTGTTTGGGTAGTGTAGGGGGTCGTGCTGGGGTAGTGTTTTAGGGTTTAGGGTAGTGCAGTGGTGTTTGTGTAGTGTAGGGGGTCATGCTGGGGGAGTGTTTTAGGGTTTAGGGTAGTGCAGTGGTGTTTGGGTAGTGTAGGGGTAGTGCTGGGGTAGTATTTTGGGTTTACGGTAGTGCAGTGGTGTTTGTGTAGTATAGGGGTCGTGCTGGGGGTAGTATTTTAGGGTTTAGGGTAGTGCAGTGGTATTTGTGTAGTGTAGGGGGTAGTGTTTTAGGGTTTAGGGTAGTGCAGTGGTGTTTGTGTACTGTAGGGGGTCGTGCTGGGTTCTAGTGTTTTAGTGTTTAGGGTAGTGCAGTGGTGTTTGTGTAGTTTAGGGGGTCGTGTTTTAGGGTTTAGGGTCGTGCAGTGGTGTTTGGGTAGTGTAGGGGGTCATGTTGGGGGTAGTGTTTTTGGGTTTAGGGTAGTGCAGTTGTGTTTAGGTAGTGAAGGGGGTCGTTCGTGCTGGGGGTAGTGTTTTAGGGTTTAGGGTAGTGCAGTGGTGTTTGTGTAGTGTAGGGGGTCATGCTGGGGGTAGATTTAGGGTTTAGGCTAGTGCAGTGGTGTTTGTGTAGTGTAGGGGTCATGCTGGGGGTAGTGTTTTAGGGTTTAAGGCAGTGCAGTGGTGTTTGTGTAGTGAAGGGGTCGTGCTGGGGGTAGTGTTTTAGGGTTTAGGGTAGTGCAGTGGTGTTTGTGTAGTGTAGGGGGTTGTGCTGTGGGTAGATTTAGGGTTTAGGGTAGTGCAGTGGTGTTTGGGTAGTGTAGGGAGTCGTGCTGGTGGTAGTGTTTTAGGGTTTAGGGTAGTGCAGTTATGTTTGGGTAGTGTAGGGTGTCGTGCTGGGGGTAGTGTTTTAGGGTTTAGGGTAGTGCAGTGGTGTTTGGGTAGTGGAGGGGGTAGTGTTTTAGGGTTTAGGGTAGTGCGCCCAACCAGCCACAATATCCGTGGACAAAGGGGATCCTGACTCTTTGGAACGCTCTGTCAATTGAATAATTTGGGTCAAGGGCCCTACCACGTCCAAGACCTATCAATTCCTTTCTTGGGATCCCTCATATACTTGGAGAAAAAGGTACATAGTTTCTCATCAATTTCAGGCGTGTGTGCCACCTTCCCCTTCAGTGAGGGCCTGGGGCATTCTCCCTCATCCTATTCCTGACCTCCCTTTCAAGGGGTTGATGGATTTTCCCCACCACATACTCTGCCACTTTGGCGTCAGGTGTCCACTCCGCTGACCTAGGATGGTAAATTTGGGTAGGCTCAAACATGTCCGAGTGGACCCCGTCCCCAACCGGGGACTGAGAGGAGTGGGACTCTGGATGCCAGGGACGCCCCGAGTCCTTATCCTCATCGGAGGAGAAATAGTCCTCCGATACACCCTCTCCCTCTAAGGGAAACCCGCCGTCGGGGTCTACAATAGTGGTGACAGTGTCGCAATTTTCTCCGGGCCCCTCCTCCTCCCGGCAGGGTGCATGTTTTAGCGTTCGCGCACTCTTGAGGAAGGTCTCCGTAAGTTTATCAAATCCTTCCAATGCCCCGCGTTATGCTTAACGGCCCTTTTATTCCCCATCTGGGAGCTACTGGGACCCGCCACCACCAGATCTGGGTCACTGAACACCCCAGGGATTCTTTTCGCCAGCTTATCAACCTGATCCCTAAGAGGAGCCAGCGCCCTAGAATAGCCAGAGAGAGGGCTTGGTCCACTGCTGGAGGGAGAAGTTGGGGGGCCATTCCTCCTCCACTTCCTGGTAGGAGGAGTAAAAATGGTCTTCTGGAGAAGACATGATAGCAGAGGGTGTGAGCACAGAACAAATGCCCTTAAAATCCTTAAGGCAGCCCCCTCGCCGGTGCTCCAACAGCTGGGCTTTCCCCGAAGCTGTTATAAGAATAGACTGAGGCGCAATACCAATTACCACCACCAGGTGGTGCTGGTCACTAACGTGGCCGTGTGGGGAAATCACCGCGTAGCGGTGTCAAAATTAGGCGAGGTTGGTCGGGAATCAAGCGGACACTAAAGGAGTGACCGGATTCCCAAACGTGCGTAAAGACCAGCGGGAGCGCTCGACGGAGCTGCCTCGCTCGGACCAAACGCGCCTGACAGGATCTCACCGCGCGCGGAGCACACAGCGGGAGAAACTGCGAGGGGGAGAACGCGCTCGGGCAAGAGCCTGCTGCGCAGGGAATATGAAACAATACCAAGGCAATAATGCTAATATCGTGCACAAGAAACCGCTATACAAACAGCAACAACGTCAGATTAAGCCAAGAATGTAAGGAATGCACTTAACTGACGAGCAGTGAAGAAAGAGGAAGCGGAAGGGACGTCACGATATTATATACGATGGACTGTGATATGATTGGACTATAGTTGCCTTGGAGACTACCCCCTAATGGTTCATGGGTTGTGTAGTCTTTTGTTTAATGATTGTTGTGTTACGTTTTCTTTGAACTGCTATGCAAATAAAGTGAGGAAAGATATGCATAATCCTCGCCTCCGTCCTGCCATAGAATTCATTAAACTTTATTTGATCTGATTTAGAAACATAGATCATAAAAGTGTACATAAAAACAGTAAATCCTCTTTCCTAATACAATACATTGAGAATTAATTAAAACCAGTAGGTAAAAACGGGTGTTACAAAGCCCGGTTCAGAGCAACTTCAGGTTAACAGAATCGTAAAGTTCAATGTTTCGCAAGATCAATCTCATGTACTTCGTGCAAAATACGCAATAAGGGGTCCAAGTAAGATGTAACGCTCCAATACCTGACCAGTTTGCACTATATAAAACTGCAGAAAAACTAAAAATAAAAAGTGTTTTGCACACTTCTGTCATTGGGCTATATGTGGGCTACATCTGGGTGATATTTGTGCTACATTTGGGCTCTTTTTTCTCTGGTGGCCATCTTGGGAGACTTATTTGTTATGAAGTTTCCTAATTTCGTCATTTACTGCAGTCTCCTCAGTAGGAAATGCTTTCAGTTTTTTACTTTGATTCCATCAAGAAGGCATTCAGATGTGTCACACATTTGCCATAAATTCAGAATGTTAGCACTCTAGTTGTTCATTAGATCACTGTAGTAAAGCTACTGCTCACCAGGGAGTTAACTGGAAGTCTACTGCTGGTATTGAAAGTGATTGTTTCAGTCTGCATGTCAGAATTTTCTAATGAAATAGAAGAGGATTTGAGATCTCACTTAAAACATGCCCTAAATTTTCTTTCTGCAGCACTAACCATAATTTCTATGGCAAAATGAACCCCCTCATTTTGTTCCTTTTTAAATTAAATGTTTTAAGAGTTACCAGTTTATTCCAATCAAGATGGCTTCAGGTGTGCCATACTTTTGTCATGAGTAAGACTGTTAGCGCTCTAGTTGTTCTTTAGCACACTCTGGGAAGCTGCAGTAGAACACAAAGGCATCAACTGACAGGCTGCTCCTGTTGAAATATAACAGGAAGATATTTGAGATCTCACTTAAAACATGTCCTAATTTTTCTTTCTACAGCACTAACCATAATTTCTATGACAAAATGAACCCCTTCATTTTGTTCCTTTTAAATTAAATGTTTTAAGAGTTACCAGTTTATTCCAATCAAGATGGCTTCAGGTGTGCCATAATTTTGTCATAAGTAAGACTTTTAGCGCTCTAGTTGTTCTTTAGAACACTCTGGGAAGCTGCAGTAGAACACAAAGGCATCAACTGACAGGCTGCTCCTGTTGAAATATAACAGGAAGATATTTGAGATCACACTTGAAACATGTCCTAATTTTTCTTTCTACAGCATAACCATAATTTCTATGACAAAATGAACCCCATCATTTTGTTCCTTTTTAAATTAAATGTTTTAAGTGTTACCAGTTTATTCCAATCAAGATGGCTTTAGGTGTGCCATACTTTTGTCATAAGTAAGGCTGTTAGCACTCTAGTTGTTCTTTAGAACACTCTGGGAAGCTGCAGTAGAACACAAAGGAATCAACTGACAGTCTCTGCCCTTGTTGGATGTACATGTTTTACTGAGAATGTCAGACTTAATTCTCACATGACTGAGAAAGATAATGTGAATTTACAGAAAATATGCTCTCATTTTAGCTTCTGGAGCACCTTCCAAAACTGTATGGGACAAGCATGTGAAAATAGTTTTCTCTCAAACATGATTCATGATATCCCAGCAGAAGGTTTTTCACAGGGTAAATTCACCTTAGAACACACCACAATTCCTGAAATTAGTATGGTACCATCAACAAATGAATTCTAATGTAACTAAAGTCTGTTATCACCCTTTATAGTTCTCCTTTTGGTAACCCTCAAAATCTTCGATTCACTACAATGCATTTCAATGGGGTACTATCATTTATATTGGTCCCAAGATGGCTGCCAGCAATTCCAGGATGAAGTGCTGACAGCCAATCAGATTTCACGATGACATGTGTGGTTAGGCTCCGCCCAGATATCGATATGTTTTCTTTTTCAAATTTCTCAGGAACTACTGAACGGATTTACACCGTTTAACAAAGAGGGTTCTTTCTAAACCAAGAACTAACTCTTTGCCAAATTTGGTGTAATTCCGTTCAGCAGTTCGGGCTGTAGCCGTGTCTAAAGTTTCCTATGGAAAATTGCATGGGGAAAACATGTTTTGGGACCCCCCTTTTTTCTCGGCCCCTGCTTGCCAAATCACCCCGAAACTTTCAGGATAGGAGCAGACCGGAGCGCCCCACACGTTTTGAAAATTTCGCGAAGATTCATCAACCGGCGCCAAAGTTATTGGAAATAGAATGTTGTGAATTTCCTATGGAAAATAGGTCCTAACTATAACTACCTACTGGCGACCGCTATATATATATATATATATATATATATATATATCACTGCTCCAAGGTTGTCCACCTGTAAGTAGCACTCGAGCAACAGCTTGATTCATGTGTAGGTAAGGACGGGGAACCGCCCGTAGGAGCCGCTCCATATTGGTATTGCCTGACGCGTTTCGAAGCACCATATGCTTCTCTTCAGAGGCTTTAATGGAACGGTGTGCGCAACCGCTGACCCACTTCTGACACACCCCCCCAAAGGGAGGCTCGAATGAAACTGTGCCTTCTGGGAAGTGTAGTGCGGGTAGCACATAATCAAGTCCTGTATGGACCCCACAGGTGGGCCCGTCCACGATCCTATATACAGCTGCTGTTCCACTTTCGTGGCCCCCAATCTTACGGGGTGGTGCACACTCCACGGCTGGACTGCCGCGTTATAAATCACTGCTCCAAGGTTGTCCACCTGTAAGTAGCACTCGAGCAACAGCTTGATTCATGTGTAGGTAAGGACGGGGAACCGCCCGTAGGAGCCGCTCCATAGTGGTATTGCCTGACGCGTTTCGAAGCACCATATGCTTCTCTTCAGAGGCTTTAATGGAACGGTGTGCGCAACCGCTGACCCACTTCTGACACACCCCCCCAATGGGAGGCTCGAATGAAACTGTGCCTTCTGGGAAGTGTAGTGTGGGTAGCACATAATCAAGTCCTGTATGGACCCCACAGGTGGGCCCGTCCACGATCCTATATACAGCTGCTGTTACACTTTTGTGGCCCCCAATCTTACGGGGTGGTGCACACTCCGCGGCTGGACTGCCGCATTATAAATCACTGCTCCAAGGTTGTCCACCTGTAAGTAGCACTCGAGCAACAGCTTGATTCATGTGTAGGTAAGGACGGGGAACCGCCCGTAGGAGCCGCTCCATAGTGGTATTGCCTGACGCGTTTCGAAGCACCATATGCTTCTCTTCAGAGGCTTTAATGGAACGGTGTGCGCAACCGCTGACCCACTTCTGACACACACCCCCAATGGGAGGCTCGAATGAAACTGTGCCTTCTGGGAAGTGTAGTGCGGGTAGCACATAATCAAGTCCTGTATGGACCCCACAGGTGGGCCCGTCCACGATCCTATATACAGCTGCTGTTACACTTTCGTGGCCCCCAATCTTACGGGGTGGTGCACACTCCGCGGCTGGACTGCCGCGTTATAAATCACTGCTCCAAGTGGAGCAGTAATATATATATATATATATATATATATATATATATATATATATATATATATATATTATCTACTGGCGGTCGCCAGTAGATAGTTATAGTTACAACCTATTATCCATAGGAAATCCGCGACATTCTATTTGAAATAACTCTCTTGCCGGTTGACGTATCTTCGCAAAATTTTCAAACTTTGTGGGGCGCTCCGGTCCGCTCCTACCCTGAAAGTCTCGGGGGGATTCGTCAAGCGGGGGCCGAGAAAAAAGGGGGGTCCCAAAACACGTTTTCCCCATGCAATTTTCCATAGGAAACTTTAGACACGGCTACAGCCCGAACTGCTGAACGGAATTACACCAAATTTGGCAAAGAGGTAGTTCTTGGTTCAGAAAGAATCCTTTTTGTTAAATGGTGTAAATCCGTTCAGTAGTTGCTGAGAAAATCAAAAGTAAAAAGATAGATATATCTAGGGCCGCGGATCCTCCCGAGCACGAGCTTTATGTTAATTGGCTGTCAACACTCCAAATCAGGAAGTGTTGGCAGCCATTTTGTCCCTCGGTAGAACCGAGGGACAGAAACAAGTGCGCAAAGCGCACAAAGGGGGCAGGGTAGAAACACCCTGACCCCTAGGTCTGCTCAGGGGTCCCACAAGGACCCCTGGGCAAAAATATATATTTTTTTTTTTTAAATCGGCAAAAAACGATCGGGCCCATAGGCCCCGCCCCCTTCCTTCACCACTCTGCAAACGCGCCCCTGGCGCGTTTGCAGAGGGGAACAATTCCCCTTGAATACTGGGGGTCCCTGGAGGCCAACTAGCCCACCAGGAACCTCCAGTATGCGCCAGGGGGCTGCCTTGCAGAGAGGTGTACAGAGGCCACGCCCCTTTTACACCTCTCTGCAACGCAGCTCTATGGCGCTTTTGGAGGTATATGGTGGGCTAGTTGCACCCCAGGGACCCTCAGAATTCAAGGGAGTTAATCCCGACTTAAAACGCGCCACGGGCGCGTTTGCACAGTGGTGAAGGGAGGGGCGGGGCTTCAGGTGACATGTGTGCAAACAGGCCCCGTGGCGCGTTTTAAGATGGGGAATTAAATCCTCTTCAATCCTGAGGGTCCCTGGGGGCCAACTAGCCCAACAGGTACGTCCAGAAAGCGCCACAGAGCTGCGTTTCAGAGAGGTGTAAAAGGGGTGTGGCCTCTGTACATGTCTCTGCAACGCAGCCCCTGGCGCATACTGGAGGTTAATGGTGGGCTAGTTGGTCCGTAGGGACCCTCATGATTCAAGGGGACTTAATCCCCAACTTAAAACGCGCCACGGGCGCGTTTGCACAGATGTCACCTCAGGCCCCGCCCCCTCCCTTCAACATTGTGCAAATATTCCTCTAAAATCAGCCGAAATACGAATTCCGATTTACTCACCTGTTATCAGGAGAGACCTCAGTGCTGCATCTTTCAGCCCAGTACTGATCCTCAAAAGTCATTTTAACCGTACTTACCGGTAACTTGAATTTCCTTCATAGGCTAACATTGACTGGTTTCACTTGGAAATTCTTCTAAGTGTGGAGTTTTGGAACTTTAAAATATTCCTCTAAAATCAGCCGAAATACGAATTTCGATTTACTCACCTGTTATCAGGAGAGACCTCAGTGCTGCATCTTTCAGCCCAGTACTGATCCTCAAAAGTAATTTTAACCGTACTTACCAGTAACTTGAATTTCCTTCCATAGGATATCATTGCCTGCTTTTTGCTGAAAAAGTTTCTAAGTGTTGATTTTTGAAACATACAAATATTCCTCTAAAATCAGCCGAAATCCGAATTCTGATTTACTCACCTGTTATCAGGAGAGACCTCAGTGCTGCATCTTTTCAGCCCAGTACTGGTCCTGAAAAGTAATTTTAACCGTACTTACCAGTAACTTGAATTTCCTTACATAGTCTAACATTGACTGGTTTCACTTGGAAATTCTTCTAAGTGTGGAGTTTTGGAACTTTAAAATATTCCTCTAAAATCAGCCGAAATACGAATTCCGATTTACTCACCTGTTATCAGGAGAGACCTCAGTGCTGCATCTTTCAGCCCAGTACTGATCCTCAAAAGTAATTTTAACCGTACTTACCGGTAACTTGAATTTCCTTCATAAGCTAACATTGACTGGTTTCACTTGGAAATTCTTCTAAGTGTGGAGTTTTGGAACTTTAAAATATTCCTCTAAAATCAGCCAAAATACGAATTCCGATTTACTCACCTGCTATTCAGCCCAGTACTGATCCTCAAAAGTAATTTTAACCGTACTTACCAGTAACTTGAATTTCCTTCCATAGGATATCATTGCCTGCTTTTTGCTGAAAAAGTTTGTGTTGATTTTTGAAACATACAAATATTCCTCTAAAATCAGCCGAAATACGAATTCCGATTTACTCACCTGTTATAAGGAGAGACCTCAGTGCTGTATCTTTCAGCCCAGTACTGGTCCTGAAAAGTAATTTTAACCGTACTTACCAGTAACTTATATTTTCTTCCATAGGAATCCATTGTCTGGTTTTCAGCAGAAAAGTTTCAGTGTCGATTTTCACAAACTACAAATATTCCTTAAAAATCGCCTGTATGACTTAAACGCATTCTTTCAACTGTTTACAGGAGATGCACCAGTGCTGGATCCAGGATCCAACACTGAGTAAGAAAAAGTAACGATAACAGTTTTTACCTGCTAAGTGAATTTCCTTCCATAGGATAACATTGGTGATTCTATGAGAAAAAGTTTCTAAGTGTCAACTTTTAAAATACAATAATATTCCTTAAAAATCACGACTGTAACCAAAATGCTTTTACTCAACTGTTTACAGGAGATGTACCAGGACTGAATCTAGGATCCAGTCCTGTGGTTAGAAAAGTAATCCATAAAGTAACTAATTGCATTTAACTAGAAATTCACATTGAGCTGAATGTTGCATTGTGTTTGAAAATGTGTTGCCCATTGCAACAACTGTAACTACTGTACTTAAAAGTCTATTGCCTATGTGCAAAGTATTTAAACTAAAGTAATTCATTCTGAGAAAGTATTTTTTGTAATGTAATGTATAATGTAATTACAATGTAATTTAAAAAATAAAATATGTAAAAGAAATTGTTTCTAAAAATGTAGTAAATCAGTATGAAAAAAATTAATATAAAAATTAATACATTTAAAAATTGTCATTTAAAAACCTTTGAAATTCACTCAAAAACCGTAGGTTTCAGGCAGGTTATAGTTACAAAT